>JXTC01000165.1:5901-73652 GCA_002914845.1 Trema orientale
CTGAGAGGTCCACTATGTGAGTATGTATATATGTATACATCAGACTACGTATAATTATGAGTGAGTAGAATTTCCCTTTTTCTTCCAGAAAGCATAAAAAGTTTAAATTTTCCCCGATTTTGTCAGTTCCAAGTCGAGTGGCTTCTTCCGATCTCACTAAATAATTTTACGAATATCCTCACGTATGTGTGTGGGATCGGGGGACGTCACAAATATTGTCCGGATTGAATTTTGCCATTTTTGCCAATTTTGAGCTATTTTAGTTTTAAATTTAAATTTGTCAATCCGACCGTTAGATTGTAAAATAAATCTCATATTTGTGACGTACTCGTTAAAACAAGAGTTTTGATATATATCTTGCCTATATTTGGTGACGGGCCCGAAAATCTAAATCTAACGGCTTAGATCGTCTCGATTTATGTGCCGTGGGCCCGGGTTCGGCCCGAGCCCGAATCGATCAAATTATATGTCTAACCTAGCATTATTGGGTGCTCCGAATTCAATGGTAAAGTCCATTTCACAATCTGAAGCTCCGATTAAAAATCGAGTTTTCAAACCTATTGATCAAAAGGTTTGAAAATGACGCCCGACTCTCCAAACGATACCCAAACGACACCAAACTTTCTCCGTAGCTCCGTAGTACTATTTGGATGCTCAATTGAGGTAGGGGTTCAATTACCAAGTTTTCAACTTATTTTGTCTTAAATTATGCATTATGACCTATTTCTTGAAATTATCGATTTTCATGGATTTTAATGATTTGAATGGATATTTGATGAACTTATGAATTGTTGAGATATATTAGATTGTTCTGGGATTGGTTTATATAGTTTTTATGTAGGTCTAAAATTTTGGTTTTGGGAAAATATAGCTGTTATGCTGCCCGATTTTCTGTAAATCCTAGAATAATACCAAATAGGTTTTAAAGCATGATTTCTTAATATACTTGATGCATGGTTATTATACACTCTGTGAAATGTTGTACCTACCGTAGGATCACACACTTGAGTTCTATTTTAGCATCATGGTATTTAGATCGCTGGCGAGTTGCTATAGCGCTAGGTGAGAGACCTAAGCCCCTGCGCAGGATTTACTGACACACCTCCGGGTAGTGTCAGGATGCTGGTTACCTGTGTTCAAGAGGTATTACAGGACCGTGATGAGAGGATGAGAGCTCATACTTATATTTAGTTGATTTATGATATGTACAACATGATTATGAACACAGTGACTTTGGTTTTGATTGTAATTTTGAATATGTGATTATTCTTGATCATTTGTAAATTTGTTTTATAAATGGAATTTGGAAAAGGTATTAACCATGCAGGTTTAGTAAAAATTGCATCCATTCAAAAAGGTAATTGAGTTTCTACTGAGCATTCCCATGCTCACTCTTCTACTTCCTCCCACTTTCAGGTGATGATTAATTTTTGGGGTAATTTGTCATGGTGGCTTGACAAGCTTGTTTGGCATAAGTATGCTGTCCATTTCTCTTCATTGGTTGGTTCCTATTCTATACCATCTTTTCTTTTTGTGTCAAATTTATTTAGCCAATAATAGTGTATTTACTAGTGGATGTATGAGGATGACTTTGGCATTAAATTGAGTATTTAGAAATACAAATGATTTTATGTAAACATTTGGACATTGGGCCTAAGGTTTTAATTGAACGTTTTATTAAATTTCATGATTTAGTAAGAATTTCCAAACTAATTATTTATAATTTCTCTAAATTTTTAAATGAAGATTTTCTTGAGAAATTAAAAGAAATGGAAGGTTTCATAATTTTATAATTTACTCACTTTTGAGGACTAAAACCTAAAATTTCAAGTATTCAATTTTACTAGAATTTTGGAAAATCATTATTTACCACTGTTTTAAAATAAAAATTACTAAAAGTAACGGCATTGGATTCCCGGTCGCGACAGGGTATGGATTGGTTGATAAAGTATCATGCTATTGTTGATTGTAATCAGAAGCAAGTTAAGTTTCAGTTACTAGGGGAGGAACAATTTGTGTTCAATGGTATTTCAAGAAATAGAAAGATACAAGTGATTTCTGCTATGAAAGCTAGGAAAATATTAAGTAAAGATTGTATTGGGTACTTGACTAGTGTGGTTAATACTACAACAGAACAGAAGCTAAAGCCTGAAGATATTCCTGTGGTTCAAGAATTTCTAGAGGTATTCCCAGAAGACTTACTAGGATTGCCTCTAGATAGAGAAATTAAGTTTGTGATTGATCTTTTACCTAGAACTTCTCCTATTTCAAAAGCACTATATAGAATAGCCCCTGTTTAACTAAAAGAATTAAAGGTACAGTTACAAGATTTGTTAGACAAGAGATTTATATGTCCTAGCTATTCATCTTGGGGTGCTCCAGTATTGTTTGTGAAAAAGAAAGATGGTACCATGAGGCTATGCATAGACTACAGAGAATTGAACAAAGTAACTATCAAGAATAAGTATCCATTACTGAGAATTGATGATTTGTTCAATCAACTAAAAGGAACCTCAGTATTTTCTAAGATTGACTTGAGATCAGGATACCACCAGTTGAAGATTACGGGAGTGGATGTACAAAAAATGACTTTTCGAACTAGGTATGGTCATTATGAGTTCCTAGTAGTGCCTTTCGGATTAACAAATGCACCAGCTGTTTTTACGGATCTAATGAACAGAGTTTTCAAGGAGTTTCTTGATAATTTTGTTATTATATTTATTGATGATATTTTGGTATATTCAAAGTCACATGAGGAACATAAAGATCACTTAAAGGCCATTTTACAGATTTTAAAGAAAAAGAAACTATATGCCAAATTCAAGAAGTGTGAATTTTGGTTCGAACAAGTTACATTTTTAGGGCATATTGTATCTAAGAATGGAATTTTGGTGGACTCAGGAAGAGTAGAAGCAGTAAATAACTAGCCTAGACCGACCAATATATCAGAAGTTAGAAGCTTCTTAGGACTGGCTGGATATTATCGAAGATTTATTGAAGGATTTTCAAGAATAGCTATTCTACTGACAATGTTAACCAGGAAGAATGTTAAATTTCAATGGTCAGACACTTGTGAAGATAGTTTTCAGACCTTAAAACAAAAGTTGATTACAGCTCCTGTGCTTATTATACCATCAGGATCTTGAGGATTCGTTGTATACAGTGCTACCTTTAAAAATGGATTGGGTTGTGTACTAATGCAAAATGGGAAGGTAATAACTTACGCATCTCGACAACTTAAGGAATATGAAAAGAAATATCCAATACATGATTTAGAGCTTGCAACTGTTATCTTTGCACTAAAGATTTAGAGACATTATTTATATGGAGAGAAGTGTAAAATATATACAGACCATAAAAGTCTCAAATACTTTTTTACTCAGAAAGAGTTGAATATGAGATAACAGAGATGGTTGGAACTAGTGAAAGACTATGACTGTATAATCAATTATCATCCTGACAAGGCGAATGTGATAGCTGATGCTTTGAGCAGAAAGTTTATTGCTATAGTTTTAGATTAGCAGAGACTAATTTTAAGAGATCTACAAAGAATAGAAAGAGAGATCATTCCTATTGGAGATGTAACAGCCAGGTTATCTGCTCTTGTATTACAACCTACACTCATAGAGAGGATCAAATAGGGCCAACAAGAAGATAGTTAGTTGAATCAGATAAAAAGAGAAGTAGAGGAAGGGAAAAGAATAGAAATTTCAATTTCAAGTGATGGAACCTTGAAGTTTAAAGGAAGATTGTGTGTACCTAACAAGGATGGAATTAAAAAAGAGATATTAACAGAGGCTCATTGTACTCTTTATGCAATTTACTCTGGAAGCACTAAAATGTATCGAGACCTGAAGCAACATTATTGATGGCCTAATATGAAGAAGAATATAGCAGAATTTGTGGCTCAATATTTGACTTGTCAACAGATCAAAGCTGAACATCAACGACCAGCTGGATTGCTAGAATCTTTACCGATTCTAGAATGGGAATAGGAAAATGTTATAATAGATTTTGTTCTTGGTTTGCCTAGAGTACAATAAGGATTTAATTCTATATATGTGATTGTAGATAGAATAACAAAGTCAGCTCATTTTCTTCCAGTTAAGTCAACCTATACTATGGATCAGTATGCTCGATTGTACATACGGGAAATTGTTAGACTTCATGGTATACTTGTATCTATTATTTCTGACAGAGATCCTAAGTTCATTTCTATTTTCTGGAAAAGTCTACATGCTGCTTTGGGAACTAAGCTAGCATTTAGCACAGCTAATCATCCACAAATTGATGGACAATCGAAAAGGGTACTTCAAATTTTAAAGGATTTACTCTGAGTCTATGTACTGGATTTTCAAGGAGGCTGGGATAAGTATCTAGCTCTGGTGGAGTTTACTTACAATAATAGCTATCAAACAATGACTGAAATGGCTCCTTATCAAGCTTTATATGGATGAAAATGCAGGTCTCCTATCTATTGGGATGAAGTTGGAGAAAGAAAGTTATTAGATCCAGAACTTGTTCAACAAACAACAGAGATGGTCGAAAAGATTCAGGCAAGAATGAAGATCATTCAGGATAGACAAAAGAAGTATGCAGATAAGAGAAGAAGAGACGTAGAATTCGGAGTTAGTGATCATGTTTTCTTGAAAGTTTCTCCAATGAAAGGGGTGATGAGGTTTGGCAAGAAAGGAAAGTTAAGCCTAAGGTATGTTGGACCGTTTGAAATTCTAGAAAGGATTGGGAGCAAGGCCTACAGATTAGCACTACCACCACAATTACCAGGGGTATATAATGTTTTTCACGTTTCAATGTTGAGAAAGTATATTCCAAATCCTTCTCATGTTTTAAGCTATGAACCTCTGGAACTGAGCCAAGATTTGACATATGAGGAGAAGCTAGTTCAAATCCTTGATAAAAAAGAGAAACAACTGAGAAATAAGAAAATTCTACTGGTAAAAGTGCTTTGGAGAAACCATACAATAGAAGAAGATATATGGGAGTGGGAGGAAGAAATGAGAACTAAATATCCAGATACATTAATTTCGAGGACGAAATTTTATAAAGAGGGAAGAATTGTAGTGCCCAAAATTCTCACAAGTGCATTTATCAATAATAAATATTATGGCATGTTACTTTCATAAATACGTATCTACTTTTAAGCATAAAAGTTTAAATATGTGTTTAATATTATAACGAAAATTTCTCAATTTAGTAACAATAATAATAGTTTATATGTGCAGTGAAAGACGAATTTTTGATTTTGATAGAGATTGATGTGCTTTTGGTAAATGGGTCAAGTTTATGGTATTCTAGTGCTTGTTAAATGTGCTTATATATATCTATACGTATATAACTAATTGACACAGTAATAATTGTTAGTGAATAGGATTACTTAAGAGAAGTATAATCAATTCTATTGTTGTCATGAAGGATATATATGTGAATTATTAATTATAAGATGTCTTTTAATATAAATTTATATTCAAATATTTTATTGCACTTAGGTAATAATTATGTCACCAGCCACTACGTCTTAACTCCAGTGCTTTACCTTAGCTTATGTTCTTTATAGATATAATATGTTTATACATATAACCCTTACCTGCAAACACTTCTCCATATTTATTTATAAGACCAGAAACCTTTTCTATTGTTATGAACCTCAGGTTTGATTCGAAACATCCAAAATTAGGAGACCAGATCCTCAAACACCAAATATGTTCAAAAATTCCTAGTATGAGATGATGATCATTGAAAGGTCAAGTTAGGACTATATAAAACATCTTTAGTAGAATCAACACGTCTTCTTGTGCGAGAGTAAGTTCTTTTTGTAGTCTATTTCTTGTTATATTTGCAATTACTTCTATGTATGCAAATTTCTAAATACACTATTATTGATTACTATTGTTGCATATAAATGGAATACCAATTTCTAGTTGAGACGAAGTTATGACATATTAAACTAAAAGTATTGATCGTATTTAATTGATATCTCAGGAAATGCTTAAATTAATGTATGTAGTAATTGTTTTGTTTCTACCAATATCATTATTTATTGGACTAATTATTAAGTTAATAATTTAGGGTCTAAAGTGGCATTCTTATGTATTTTATATTATTTTTTCTTAATGTATTATAGTATGAGAACTTTTAGTAAAATTTTATGGGGTTAAATTTTTTATATAGCATCATTAAAAGGATTTTAAAACTAATAGACTGCTTGTTGTACGACATATTTATCTTTTAAAGCCTTGGAAGTTGACTTTTTATAAGAATTCTTAACTATCTGTGGATATAAAATTACAAGTTCTTTAGAAGATTCTAAATGTTTACTTTAGATAGTTACTTTGTGATTAATAGTCTGTATAGAAGGAAACAAGTCTTATATGATATTTTATATACTTAGTGTCACGTAATCAGTACCGTGTTTTGGTCATAATACAGACATGGTATGTACTAGGATGAGATAATTGTTAAGTGATTCTATAATGTTTCAAATAATATTCTCGGTACGAAAATGAATTGAAAAAGGGAATTGAATGTGTGATTAGGGCTTGTAAGCACATCAAGCACTCTTTGAAGAGGAAATTCACCTTTCACTTTATTTCTATTCTCGGACTGAGGTAAGTGGAAAAGTGATATATCTATGATATTGAGCTTTATATATTTGAAAATTGTTCATATCATTTTCATGAGACATTTCATATTTTTATACACAAAATAATTATTTACAGGTTATGATTAATAAAGAATTTTGTACCCTAGAAATTGTTTAAATTTAAAGAGGGGTGTGGTTCTTGTCTTCCTGATCTTGTAGGTAAATATGGTAAAATCCGTTGAGGTTAAGTCCAAGACAGGGTATGCCAAACAAGAGGGAGGTATGATCCCTAGAAGTTAATTCCAAGACAGAGTAAGTCTCAAATGATATTTATTAAGAGAATGCCTATTATGTTACAGAGTTAGGAACTATACCAAAAGGAGAGCCCAAACATGATTTAATGTTAATATTTTCTAAGGAAATTAAGGGTACAAAAATTAACAAGTTTTATGTACAAATTGTTCATAAGCATGCATGGATTTTCATTTACTAAGCCATTGCTCATTTAGTTCTTATGATGCGGATGATCATAAACAGGAGTAATGTTGGCTGAGTTGTTTTCACTGCAATGTTGTTCATATGTTAGTTTTGAACTGAAGAAAGATATTTTGAGAACTTTATATATATTTTTACTAAGTATATGCATATAGTTGATCCTGTGGGAGTTGTCGAGAGTAGTAAAACCATGTTTTATACTATACATATTGTAAACTTTTCTGTAATGTAAAAAAGATATATGACTGATGTTTTTAGAACTGAACAGAAATTTTTAGATTTATCCTCTACTTTCCGCTTTTCCAAGGTTGTTAAAGGTGAATTGACACTGTTTAGCTTTCCTATATATAAGTGAGCATATTTAGACATAATATAGCTTGGGAGTGTTACAATTTTGGTATCAGAGTGCTGAGGTTAAAACGTTTCCATAGACAACCAGGAAAAAGGCATATAAGTGTGTGTTGGAATGGCGACTCAGTCAACTAGTATGTTTCTATGTTTATCTGATTAATTTTCTTATTTGTGCATAAATAATTATTGTATGTGTCTGCTCGAAATTCTGAAAAATAAATTTCGAAAAACGATTTTTCCGAAAATGATTTCTGTAGTTCTGTAAACAAATCAAGAACACAGCGGAATAGATATTTTAAATTTTTTTGTGAAACTTCACAAAATAAAAACATAGGATCATTGATCTAATATAAATTAATTCATGGATCTTGGTTTAAATAAAACCTGGAAGTGCTTCACAACCATTGAGCCTTCCCGTCTATTCTCTGGAGCCCGTTGAATGATCCAGTGTGTAGGCACCTTCTTAATTCCCAACGAGAGACGAGCGGACGATCCAGAAGACGCTCTTCCTTCTCCTTGATTGCACGTCTACAGCCATAGGTATCTCTCCCTCAGTGGCCATGAACAAGCTCGGGATTTCTCCCGCAGTGGCTCAGCTCTCTCATTCTCTCTTTGTCTCTTTATCACATGTGAAGCACACTTACTGTGCTAGGGGTGGCATGTGGCTACTGTACAGAGGTTTAGAAGAACTTTTCTCTTAAGTATTAGAGTGATGTAAACCCTAATGGGCTTATTGGGCTCAACTAACCATTCAAATAGTATTGGGCTATGTGTGAGCTGGATAGAGGACCTTATGGATCCAAATAGTCTAAGCTCTAATGGGCCAACTACCCATAATCATAATTAACTCTTAATTATGATTAGGCCTTGTCCATTAATATTAGGGTACTCCATTATAGGCCCAATATTGCACTTTTAGACTAAATTTTATGTTAAGCTAATTAACACTTTAATTAACTTGATCCATTTAGCATATACTATACCTGCAGATATACTCCCGATGCAACGTCGTATTAGTGAGGTGAAATTACCGTATTACCCCTCTAGTACATATTTACGTTTGAGTTACTATTTTTCATCTAATGGATAATAATTTACTACGGTTTTTGTAACTGTCTATACAAACACAGTCAAATTCATAAAGTGAATGGCGCCTGGTTTTTTATTATCCAAGTCCTTGAAAAAACTCAAAGTGACATTATATGCATGGTGTCCAAATCATGAAGGGCGTTCTCGTCAATTCACAAATCTTATCTTCGAAGATACTGGAGTTCAAACCATATAATCGGAACTAGTCCTTTAGTAAGTCAAAAAGATAAAACTCATGAAAACAAGTCCGATAATCACTAGGATTAAAGTAATCTTGCAATAGTGCTAAATTAGTGAAAGATAGAATATTGAGTTACGGCACTTAACCTCAAATTCTATTTTCACTTGGTCCAGTTCAATGCACTTATAACTTTCTTATAACGCATTAGTGTTTCTATCCGAAGTCAGACACTGCGATGATTGGAGACTTGATCAATCCCGTTGAAATAGACAACACTATATTCTATGGCAAAATAAAGTATTTCATCTTTATTTGCAGAATGTGAACTTTTAATTTAGACATAATGAAATAAAGAATTCAGTCTTCCACATGTGAACACTTCACACGAACAATTCTTTATTACTCATTATTAGTCATGGAAACTTTTAGATGTTTGCATAATAGAAAAACATAAACATCACATGTATATTATTGGGACAATATGGAATTTATTAACAACAAATAGATAACACTTAAATCCAATAAACATTGTTTAAAATGCCAAACAAAGAAACTGCTTTCTAGGACATATTTCCAACAGTGTCTATTATTGGCTTGGTATAAAATAAATTATTAAAAGGGCACTAAACAGGATTAATAGTTCCTAAAAAAAAGGTTAGAACTCAACCTGAAGAAGAAAGGTCACAAAAAGCACAAAGACCCCGATTAGAGCAAGATTTAGGTCATGTGGTTGAAAATTTGATAAATTTAATCAGGAAGCAAACAAGGATGCATAATGAATAGACGAAAGAGATAAGGCTCATGTTTGAGAGAAATCAAAACCAACTACCACCTCCAGTGATTCCTCCAAGACAAGAGAATTCTGAGCCAATCTATGAAAGATTTAGGAAGCAACATCCTATAGATTTTGTAGGTGGAGCTGATTCATATATAGTAGAGGAATGGATAAAATCCTTAGAGGTCATCTTTGAGTATATGAAGCTCAATGATGAGGACAGAGTGTCATATGCTATTTATATGCTAAAAATCGGAGACTATTAGTAATAAGGCTCATCGATCCAACTCTGTCCAAATAATTTCATGGCTCAATTTTCAATTTACATATATAGAAGAAAATCTTTAAAATAGACCTGAGACCAAGTCAACTAAATCCCAGTCACTTGTATCATTTCAGGTAGTAAATAACACAAATAATTATTTGTGTATAAGGAAAAGAGTTTCTCCAAAAGTTCACACTTATATAGCTTGATTCTTTAACTATACAAGTAGATATTCATATAATATTTCTTACTAGTTACTATCGATAACTAGAAATTTTTATACACAAATAACAAAAAGGAAAAGATCATTGAAAGCAACAACAATCACGATTATTACCTTAGAAATACTTTAAACCATGCGAGAGTACATAATAACTTCACTTTGCACTCTTTACACTAAAACAAGTATGTAAAAGTCTAAGAGTTTCTTTTATTAGTCTACATATTTGTATAACTTTGTGAAAGAATGGTTGATGAAGAAAACAGTAAAACACGGGTGAAGAAAAGAATATTTTATAATATCCTTGTTAACAATTTATGCAGTTCAAGGGATTTACCGACATAACAAAGTCAGTTTCTTCTATATACAATATATATCGTTTATATTATTAAAATATAAGTAATAAAAAGATTGTACACATAAATAATATATATAGAGATAGTTTAATCATCAACTAGAGAATTCTAGAATTCTAACGTGTACAAAATCATTATTACGATTAAATAAAAAAAATATTTAAATAAAACATCTAAATTTTTCACAATTTATAAAATTAGCATTAAACTACTTATCTAATCAGTTAGTTCTAATTAAATAAAACAATAAATCATCATGTTCAAATAATTGACTTATTACATGTCAGAGATTTGTATCAATGAGCTTATCTCGAGTATTTCACTGCAAAATTAATTAAAAGTCATTGTTAATAAAAAAAATAACCAATATTCTAAAACATTCACTCAAAATTACTTGCATATATAATAATAATATTAAAAGAAACTAGAATGCTATGCATCATGTTATTATTGGTTCTTTTCATTTTGTATAGAACTGGGTATCATACTGAAATTTGGGATATCACACACACTCCTTGTAATTTCTTATCAAGCTTTGTTAAGCCATGTACTGCATCTAAATTGGAAACTTTCTACAACATTATAAAATTTAAATGTCCTAACTTCTCATACCATAGGTCATATTCATTTACAGATGCCTCATTACATGGATGTGATTTTGTCAAAGTATAGCAATTATATTTCGACCGAAATCCTTCCAAAATCTATTTGCCACATTCATAAAAAATAATGCACTTATCATGAGTGAAATTGAAATTGAAATTTAGATAAGAAATTATACTTATGCTAATCGGATTAGCCATAAAACCCTCAACATATAAAACATTCGTAAATTTGGGAAAACCTTCAACATCAAGAGTTCTTCTCCTAAGAACTCTTCCTTTTGCACCATCCTCGTATGTTACAATACCTCCTGTGTTAACTTTGTAGTTCACAAGAATAGATATATCGCCTATATATACCTAGAACATCCACTATCGAAACACCAATCATTAACAGTACACGTTCTAAAATAAGTAAAGGATCCAAAGCAATTTTGACTCAGATTTTTTAACCAAAACTTATTTTATTTGACAAGTCAATATTTTTTCTAGGTGTAATAATAACTATTTTCTAAAACATTCCTCATGGTAAAGCACTTAAGTCTATTGTGACCTTTAACACCATATAAATGACAAGCAGGAATAAACTTACCATGTTTTCTAATAGAATGAAATCCTACTGGTTTGTTATGTTGCAGCAGAGACTTTCATGCCACAACATTAGTTCCAGAAACTTATAGGTTGATTTACTGTATGGTACAAATGAGGCTTCTTCTCTGTTGTAACATCAGTATTGGTTCCTGCAACTGGGTTAGAAACAGAACTCTTAACAAAAATAGTTTTTGAATTCGAGTTCTCACCTTTAAATCCGAGTCCTTAACGATCTGACCCAGATTTACCAACAGTCAGAATCTGATTTAACTTGGTCTTTCCAGTATTTAGTATTTTTAAGGACTTTTGAGTCCTATCAAGCTCTATTGAAAACTCCTTTAACTTTGCTTCTTTTTCAGTAAGCAAAGTTTCCAATTCTTACACCTTTATCTCTGAATTTTCCTTGTATTGGATGAGAGTAGAGACTCTCCCTTCAAGAGATCTATTCTGTTCAATAATTTTGATCCATTGAGAATACATATTCTCATAGGATCTTTTAATTAATTCTTTATCCAGTTCAGATTCATCACTGTCAGAATCATATACCCTGTCTAGTGTTATAACATGACTACCAGAGATAGGCTGTGTTGCAACGTTATCTGCAAAACTCTGCATTAAACACACATCATCTGAAACTAATGAAACACCAAAGGCAACATAGTTACTTACATGTATTTTATCTTCTTCTTGACTGCCTTCTGACTCCTCATCACTCCAAGAGATAGTTATAGCCTTAGATTTCTTCTTCAGGGTGTTGGCACATTCAGCTTGTATGTGTCCATAATCCTCACACTCTCTATACTGAATATCTTTCTTTTTATCTTTAGGAACATCAGATTTAGGAGGAGTAGACTTACCTTTACTCGAGTTGTTGCCCTTTGATTGTCTACTCATTTTCTTTAAAAACTTTTGAAAGTTTTTGAACAGTAGCTCTAGTTCATTATCAAGATTTCCTTCTTCACTCATAGCTAGTTTAGGGGTTACTTTATGAGCAATTGATTTATCTTTTTTCCTATGCTTGATATTCATCATGTATGTTTGCAAGGATCCCATCAGTTCCTCAACTTTCATGGTGTTATGGTTCTTGCTCTCTTCAATAAGCCTAAGCTGCGGTTGAAACCTATTAGGTAAAGAAGAGAATATTTTTCTAACTATTTTAGTGTCTAAAAAACATTTACCAAGACTAAAAGCTTCGTTAGAAATATCATATAATTTAGTAAAATAATTAGACAAGATTTCATCCTCTGTCATTTCCAATTCCTCAAATTTAGAGGTTAAAATAATCATTTGGTTCTTTTCATGTCACCAAATCCTTCAAACTGAGTGTTCTAGGGGTGCTTTATAGTAATTTGATTAGAGAAAAATTAATTAGGCATAAGAACGCTTAATTAATGATAAGCAAGATAGTAGTAGAGAATAGAGAAAATGACGTAGAAAATTATAACGATACAATTCCACTTGTTAGAAAATTGTTGGTGTCTTTGACAGCTCAACCTGCAAGTAAACAGGTGTGGATGGTTTCAATAACCATCATCATATGTTAGTTAGCCAGTGTTTCTGATACAAGAGACACTATTCTTATGATTAGAAACAAACAAAAAGATGGTTAGTTTTCTGACATAGTTGATTCCAGCCATTCAGTCAAAAATATAAATAAGCAATACTAAAAATAAATAACTAGAATATAAAATATTGAATTTAATGTGAACGGTTACAAACAAGGGCCGTATACACTACAACTCCACTGGTTAAACAACTCAGAGTCATGGATCTGTAAGTATTTAAAGTACTGAAAATAACATAGGCGGTTACAAACAAGGGTCGTATAAGCTACAACTCAGCTTGTTAAACAACTCTTCTACACGGATCTGCGAGTACTTTAAATTATAGAATTTAAATGTTAGTTGTTATATTAGTTAATAAGTACCGCAAAGATATGGAATATCAGAAATTGGTCTGAGGAGTAGTCAATACCCCTAAAATCTATGAAATGAGAAGTTGAAGTAATAAAGAATTTTGTGACTAGATTACACAAAATTATATTTGTAGTAAAGTGAAGCTGGTGGAATTTCAGTGAAAATTAATAGAGCAAATGCCCATATTGATATGATTTTAATAATAGGGAAAACGAGACCAAGAATTAGTCTTAGAGTTAATAACTAAAAGAAAGTAAGAGTTGGTAATTATTAGCAAAGAAAAAAAAAAGAAGTGATAATAGATTTTGAAAAATGAGCTACGACTTATACAGAATATGAGGTATATATATATATGAATATGATGTGTGTGTATGAATTTGTATACATGTATATATGCGTAAGTGTGTGTAAGAAACTTGATGGCAAAGTTTATGAAGATAGGATAATGATGGTGATGATGGTGGGGATTTGATTTTGGGGAAGATGGCTACGATTTAGAAACAAAGTGGGAAAAAAGTAACTAAAACCAACAAAACGATATAATACCAAATTCTAAAATATATGTAAAGGAATTAATGGTGAGCTAGTGGCAGATAACAACTTTTAGATTGGTGGCTTTCACCTGGAGTAATTGAAGAAGAAAAATAGAAGCTTTGACATTAACTAAAGCTTAGAGCTTAGCTTGGAGTGGGCACGTGTTGAACAAACAAAAAAAAAAAAGAGAGAAAGCTTAAATAAAAGAGAGTGAAAGACATATAACATATTAGAGAATTAACTAAGCGAAGTGACCAAATTACTTTATTCGTCCTTTCCCCAACATTATAATAGCCTATATATAGGCATATATTGAGCAGTGGGCGAGATAAGAACAACTCATAAGCTAACCATACTCGACACCAAGGCATAATAGGTGTCTTAAGCATGCAAATTGATTATTAACTTTTGGACACCTCTTCTACAATTTTTTTTTATGTTGATTGGGTAGTTTCAAAAACTTGACACATGGCATTGTATTGGGGTCCAATAAGAACTTGACAAATAGCTCAATAATATTGTGACACGTGGCATAGTTAATAGTATGGCATAAGCTCTTTGATGATGTGGCATGAAATTGGCAATCCTCCAATGAAAAATTGACACATCAAATTCTCTTAATTGACCCCATATTGTATAATTATCACATTATCTGTGACTTAATATTTTAATTAGTGACTAATTATAAAAATTTATCACATCCCAAAACATTAAGTCTCCTGAGCTATAGTAAATATGAAACATTCGCTAGAGCTCATTAATGTGAATTTTTTGCAATATAGTCTTTAAATATATCTTAGAAGTACTGCATTTCTGGAGAGAGAGTTTCTTCTTTTGGATGAATTTCTGAGAAAAGACGAAGCACCATTACCTTACTGGTACATCCCAACTAGGTTGGTACCCACCTGTAAAATAATCTAATATTCTTCCAATTCAAGGCTAATAGGAACTGTGGGTAAGCTCAAGATAGTAGATCGCTAACTCTAGTTGGGATCTAGATAGTTATGCCGAAATATTTTTATTGGATTGGTCCAACCCAAATACTATCTTGTTAAAACCTAAGTAGAGCAAAACCCAGTAGGAAAAATCTTTAGAAAGGAAAAACAGTATGTTTCACATGAGCAACACTTTAGAGATGAGCTATTATTGAGAGTAATTTCTATGAAGCTTTAATCATTATATTCAGCTTGTTTGCTAACAGTAATTCTTTGTAGAGGCTTGTGATGCTATTGAGAATGGCACTTCAGAAGAAAATTTACTACTTCTAAATTTTTGTGAACATCTCATGTAACTAAATTATGAGGAAGAAATTTCGTTTCCTTTCAAAATTGAAAGATTAGGCCAATAAAAAGAATAAACTCCATATCTATATAGGATAAATATAAATAATTATTAGGGATAAGAATAAGATAAATAGAAACTGATGAGAGTTTTCACATAATATTAGTCCCCAATATTTGGACAGAATTAACAAAACTTTTAGACTATATAAGATATATTTCTTTTTGGACTAAAGTGGGCGCATAGGGCAAAATTATATTACAATTAAAAAAAAGAATAATATGTGAATGTGGCCACCGTAAAAAACGAGCACAACCAACTTGTAATAAGTGTAAAGGACATATGAATGTGGCCACTGCAGGAAGCGAGCACAAACGACATATGATAGACAACACATGAATTTGGCCACTATAAGAAGTGAGCATAAATGACATATGAATGTGACCACTGTAGGAAGTGAGCACAAGCGACATGTGAGTATGGCCACCATAATTAAATTGTGATTATGACCAGAGCAAGAACAAACGACATGTGAGTATAGCCATATTAGAGACTGTGTACAAATGACATGTGAATACGGCCACTATGTATTAAGAGCGAGTGCAAATGATATGTGAGTACAGCCATGAAATAACGTGAGTATAAACAATATGTGAGAGTGACTGCATTAAGGAGCGAGCATAATCGATATTATTGTGTCCGTATGTAGATGGTCAATCTGATAGCATATGAATGTATATTTTGTCGTGGTTATAGAAATATTCACATTTTTATATTAAGGTAAAAATTTACTAAAATTGATTGAAACTAACCATTAATTGAAACATAAATATTTTATAACTAACAATCCCCAATAAAAGGGATGTTTATAGAGTTATAATAGTTGGCATTTGAAAACTTACTGAGGCCTAGGACCCATTGTATTACTGAAGGTAGCTCATACTGCCTCATTACTAGTCTCGTTTGAAAATTTCTGAACTTGAGACTTTATTACCAAGGCAGTTTCTGGATTAAAGTTGTTCAAAGGTTATATCTTCACCAGTTGTCTCAATAGTAGTGCAGATATTTATTAAACCTCTTCCACGACTAGGAGAGGGGTTATTCTAAGCTCTTTGTTGTTGTTGTCCTAATAGAATTTCGCCTCTTTGAGCTTTTTCATGGTAAATTTTCCTCACCATATAATAGTCAGTTGTAGTGTGGCCCAATTTGTTATGAAACAAATAGAACTTAGGATTTATTGTTTCTTTTAGTGTAGGCAGAGCTTCGACTAGTGGAGACCATAATACCCCGTCTTCTATCCATACTCGTACGATGCAATGATTTGATTTTGTATTAGAGGTATCTCAGGAGGGCTTGGTCGATTTTTTTCATCTTGATGAACTTTTTCAACCAAAGTGACTTCTCTTTTTCACTTGGAAAAAGATGACTTGCCCCAGCTTTCAGCACTATACCTTCCAGAAAATTTGTACGATTCCATTATTGTTTCTTTGGTGCTGCTTACTCTGAACATTAGTTCAATAAAATTCAGGATAATATGATTCCGAATGTGGAAATTGTATTTAGCTCGCATGCCTTTGACACACATCTGAATCAATTTGTTCTCTGAGATGATTTCCTTGCAATCTAAAGCCTTTTCCTTGAATCTATTTATGTAAATTATGAGCGATTCATTTTTTTTTTCGTGTTATGCTGGAAAGATCAGACAGATCTAATTTGCGCTCTGCTTTGAAGAATTCGGTGCAGAATGTTGCGACCAATTCATCCCATATAGAGATACTGTCTCCTAGTAAATCAGCAAAACATGAATATGCCCGGTCTATGAGAGATTTTGAAAATTCCCTTAGCCTCAATTCATGGTCGCTAGTGCAGATTCTGAGATCATCTAGGAAACTGATGATGTGCTCTATAGTATTACTTTTCTTTCCGTCAAATTTCTTGAAACGAGGATTAGTGTAATCCTTCAGATATGGCTTAGACAAAATATGTGCAGAATAAGGAGGCTTTACTGGCTTATTCTGTCTCTATTTTGAGCACATCTTATAGTTATTCTTTAGTAAGGGAACAGTGGGAATTTCCATTACCTGTTCCAGTTGGAGTCTTGAGATTGGCGGAATTTTCCTGCATTGCTAGGATGGCAGAATTTTAATTGTTTGACATCAGTGAATCGTTGTTTTGATAAGAGGGGACAGGAGCAACAGACCTATGTTTGTCTTTCTTTTCCATCTCAGCCAATTTCTATATCATCAGCTCTTGAGATTTCATCAAATTTTCTAATGTACTTTTTTATCTGAGCAAGTATCTCATCTTGCTGACTTGATGCTTCATTACTTGGTAAATTCTGTTCCTCAACCATTTTGACAGCAACTATCATTTTTTTAGATGAAGAACAGGTAGAATTCTGAGATAATTTCTGAGATTTTGGAAATACTGAAGAAATCTAGTCTCACTTGGCTACTCTCTAGTGGAGTCTATTTAATGTTTCGGGGCTGCTTTTTAGTACTTTGATTAGAGAGAAATAAATTAAGCATAAGAACACTTAATTAATGGTAAGTAATGTAGTGGTAGAAAATAAAGAAAATGACATAGAAAATTGTAAAGATATAATTCTACTTAGCAGAAAATTATTGGTGTCTTTGACAGCTCAACCTATAAGTAAACAGGTGCATGTAGTTTCAATGACCATCAACACGTATTAGATAGCCAGTGTTTCTGATACAGGTGATACTGTTCTTATGGTCAAAAAAAAAAACAAAAAGATGGTTAGTTTTCTGACATAGTTGATTCTAGTCATTCAGTTAGAAATACAAATAAGCTATACTGAAAATAAATAATAGAAATATAAAGTACTGAATTTAATGTGAACGATTGCAAACAAGGCTCCTATACACTACAACTCTGCTTGCTAAATAACTTAGAGTCACAGATCTGCAAGTATTTAAAGTACTGAAAATAACGTGGGCACTTGCAAACAAGGGGATCGTATAAGCTACAACTCAGCTTGCTAAACAACTCTTCCTCACGGATCTGCCAGTAATTTAAGTTACAGAATTAAAATGTTAGTTGTTATGTTAGTTGATAAGTACCACAATGATATGGAACATGCAAAATTGGTCCAAGGAGTAGTTAGTACCTCCAAAATCTATAAAATGAGAAGTTGAAGTAATAAAGAATTTTGTGACTAGATTAATCACAATAGATTTGTAGTAAAGTGAAGCTTGTGGAATTTGAGTAAAAATTAATATAGTAAATGACCGTATTAATATAATTTTAATAGTAAGCAAAACGAGATCAAGAATTGGTCTTAGAGTTAATAACTAAAAGAAAGTAGGAGTTAGTAATTATTAGCAAAGAAAAACAAATGAAATGATAATGGCTTTTGGAAAATGAGCTACGGTTTGTACAGAATATGAGGTGTATGTATATGAATATGATGTGTGTGTAGGAAAGTTTATGAAGATAGGATAATGATGATGATGATAGTGGGGATTTGATTTTGGGGAAGATGGCTACGATTTAGAAACAAAGTGGGAAGAAAGTAACTAAAACCAATGAAATGATATCAAACCAAATTCTAAAATATATGTATATGAATTAATGGTGAGCTAGTGGCAAACAAAGCTGGATTTGGTGGAAAAAAGAATGAACAACAAATTTTAGATTGGTGGCTTTCATGTGGAGTAATTGAAGAAGAAAAATAAAAGCTTTGATATTAACTAAAGCTTAGAGCTTAGCTTGGAGTGGACACGGGTTGAACAAACAAAAGAAAAAGAGAGAAAGCGTGAATAAAAGAGAGTGAAAGATAGATAACATATTAGAGAATTAACTAAGCCAAGTGACCGAATTGCTTTATTCCTCCCTTCCCCCAACATTACGATAGCCTATATATAGGTATATATCGAGTGGTGGGCGAGTGGTGGGCGAGATAAGAACAGTTTACAAGCTAACCATACCCGTCACCAAGACATAATAGGTGTCTGAAGCATGCAAATTGATTATTAACTTTTGGACATCTCTTCTACCATTTTTTTTTTTTTTGTGTTGATTGGGCAGTTTCGAAAACTTGACACGTGGCATAGTATTGGGGTCCAATAAGAACTTGACAAATGGCTCAATAATGTTGTGACATATTGCATAGTTAATAGTGTGGCACAAGCTCCTTGATGATGTGGCATGAAATTAGCAATCCCCCAATGAAAAATTGACACATCAATTTCTCTTAATTGACACCGTATTGTATAATTATCAAATTAGTTATGACTTAATATTTTAGTTAGTGACTAATTATAAAAATTTTGTCATATCCCAAAACAATGAGTCTGTAAAATATCTCATGACTCCTTGGCAGATTCATAGTTTGTTATCATTTTGATTCGAGTAGCATCAGCTCAATTAAGAATAGCGTTTATTTCCTTGGAGTTGTAACTGGCCAGTCTATCATCGTCGGATGACCAATTAAGTTTATGTTTAGGAATGAGATTCCCTTCATCATCTTTAGTGGTTAGTGGTTTCTAACCGGCGATAACTGATCTTCAAGACTTTTCATTAATTTCATTAATAGATTTGATGAAAGCCTTCATGTGTGCCTTCCAATATGAATAGTTCGTGCACTCAAGTAGTAGGGAGCATGAAATGAACCCACCTTCAGCAATAAACAACATACCTGAAAAATATTGTAAAAAATCCATAGGATCTCATAAAACAATAGTGACCTTCTTTATTACCAATTGTTACGACCGTTTGTTGTGTTCTTACGGAAAACAATTAATTTTTTAGATTAGTTAGTAAGGTGCTGAAGAGGAATTGTAACAAGGATGTTGTAACAATGAAAAGTAAAGTATTGTCACACAATATTTTTACCTGATTTAACTATCTTCTAATAGTCTATTTCTAAGGAGTCACGCCCAAAGAAATAAACTTATTAGTAAAGATCAACGTAAGTACAAATACTAATCAAATTTAAAATACTCCCTCTTTTAAATGTTGCAATATGCGAGTACTCCTTTACCAATCTATCTAGCGGGCTCCCTTCTACTTGATGTGATTCTTTCCGTCTGAACTCCATTCAGATTTTTCGGAATCTGCCTTCTCTCAAACACTTCTTGTACCTCTCCTAAAGTACTCTTACGAGTAGAAATCTCTCCTAGTCTATCAACATAAAGTATAGATAGATTTTACAAACTATTGCTTTAATAGCAATCACAAATATTCAAGACACTTAAAGGATTCTATCTTAGACTCCTATTTATAGGGCTTGAGGTCTTCTAATACTTGATAATCTACAAGACAACTTTTAGTCACAATAAATGTTAATTAGAATACAAAATAATTAGTCAAAGATAGTAAAATCATAATCAAGACTGATCTAAAATTAAACGCTGATTTTGTATAGCGATATTACAACATTGACCTTGTCTAAAATAGTCATGCTGTAAAATTCAATTTCTCATCATTTGATTAGCAAATCAATATAATAAAAATGTTCAATCACATCTAGAATCAGCTTAGAATATAAAAAGAAATGACAACTTTGAAATTCCTTTTTAGAAATAAAACCATTACTTTTTCACACAATAAGATTGTTTCCATAAAAGAACTCACACAAGCTGTCAAATAGATTAGGTGAAATAAAGTCCAAATATACATCTAATAAGATTAGAGTCTAATTAGAGTAATTTATAATTGATTAACACAATCACATATTAATCAAATCTTTATTAAACAAGACTTAAAAGAGAAAGAATTATCAGGATTTAATTTTCCTACGTGGCAAAAATTAATCATAAATAATTCTAATCAAATCACAGTGAAATTAACCAATCATTCAATCAAAAGATAGTTGTAGATCCTATTAAATACGTTAATAATGTCAGGTCAAATATTCTAGTCGATGTTGTAACATTAACCAGATTCACTGTGAATTCAAAACAAACAATAATATTGCAACATCTAAATGACAACATATTTTGCCTCTTCAAAAACTATACATGAGTGTATTCGTCTAGACCACATTCCTTATTGAAGCATTCATCCTATGAATACTAATACAATTGATTACGTCCTGCTCCAATTACAACATGCTAATTATAAGTTAAAGTAGAAACACAAATTCAACAAAGGAAACTATGCACAAAAGATCGAAGCATACAAAAAGATCACTCGAAGTACCTTCGAAGGATCTAGTGTGATGCCCAAGATTCTCACATGCATAATAAGCGAATAATAAACATATTCATATTGCATAATAGATATATCAAGTAACTAGCATCAAATTTATGGTAAATTACTCATTATGATTGTTAAATGCTTTCGATCTGTATTATTGTACTAATGTTTGTTGAGGTGCTCCCATACAGTGTAAAGGCTCAATATCCTCAGAGAGTGAAAGAGCTCGGTGTGCTAAAAGAATAAAGAATATATTTATGAATACAATACTATGTGCACATATATTAAAATCATATTTGTTGATGAGCTCGGTGTGCTAAAAGAATAAAGAATATATTTATGAATACAATACTATGTGCACATGCATTAAAATCATGTTTGTTAATAACTTGGTCAAATGATAGTTTTTCGGTAAAATGTATTTTTCACGCTTTTCGAAGCTGAATTCACTGTGCATTTAACGTCAAATAGCTTTAATTTAATGTCTAAGATTCATTCATAGTATTTTATTTGTCGGCCCCAGGTAAGCATGAGGTGGCATTCAGGACACTGATTTGTGTTTTATTGCACTAAGCTAGCTTAGATTCAGCTTAATCATGTAGTGTCATTTTTGTGCATTCTAATAATTGAGTGCTAATACTATGTTTCAATTATTAATTGGAGTCTAACTGACTTATTTTTATATTTAATGATTGGTTATAGGGCTCTACCAGATTACAATAAGGTTGGTCATATGGGATCATAAGTCAAAGTATGACTAGTTTTCATTTTCTAAGCTAGGATTCACTAGCTTTGTCTATACTTGGGTGTATGGGATTGACAGCAACGTGATGAATATGATAAGTATATTTTAGAGCTGGAAGCATGAAAAGTAATGTATAAAATAACCAAAATACCCCTCAGAATTTAAGTTATGCCATTTATTAGTCATTAAGTATAACTTTTAGACCTAATCTGGTCATTTTCTTTTCCTTTCTCTCAAGCCATGACCTAAACTCTCTAGCTCCTTTCTAAACTTCTCTATACTCCTCTCAACTATTTTCAAGAGTTTCGAAGAAGTAGAACTCAAACTGGAGCTCAAGAAAGTAATATAGATTCAAAATAGTCAAGGTAATTCTACTAGTTCTTCTTCCTAGGTTTTGTTTTCTTATTTCAATTTTCTACTTGATACCACTTTAATAATGGTTTCTCTAGGTTCTCTTGAGTCCTAAAATCAATTTTAAAGCCTTGGGAATCAATTCGGTGGAGGTAGAAGGCAAGAGATTCAGCAAAAGCTTAAACTAGTCAAGGTGAGGTTTACGTAGGATTTTGAATTTGTAATTAGTTTCTCTCGTTACAGCTCTTAAACCGAAGCTCTTATTGTATAAATAAAAGTCTTAGGAACTCACTCATATGGCTAGAAGTATAGAATTTAAGTAGAGAAATAAAATTAGACTTAAATCCCCAAAATTTACTATTTATAGATTCAAGTGTTTTCATTATTGGAATAAGTTGTCTACACTTGTAATTTGATTTCTTTACTTAGAATGTATAAGACATTTATCCTTTTATGTATATTACATCTATTTACTTGCTGGTTGTGATGATATACAAGTGTAAAAGTGATTTAAACTTTGTTTAAATTGAAAGGAATTCAAGTGCACTTAGGTTATTCTAAATGATCCTCTTTGATATGTATATGTGGGATTTGGTTTGTCAATTTTTATTGCAAGTCTTAAATCATGATTTAAAAGATGTAGGAATACCCTAAAAATAAGGGAGATACTATCATATTTTTAAAACCAAATGGTACCATTTAGAAGCAAATAGACTAGTTTTTACAAAAGTATGTGCCATTTTGGATAATTTTTGTACTAAAGAATTAGCATTTATGTTTTGATAATTTTAATCGATTTTTAATGCTAGTTATTGGCTACTACGTACTTCATATCACTTGTATACTTTTAGTTCATTTTATGATTAGGTTTCCCGATTTTGTGAAAGTTGTAATTTCAGTCTTGTGGTTGTTTTTTTTAAGCATTTTATGTTGTAGTGATCATTTTAGTAATAAAATTCATATCAGGTCTTCCACACACCTTGCCACAGAGGATACTGACCCTTTTTACTATCTTTTCTGTTGGACACAAGATAAGTAAAGATTTATTTTAACCGCATCACAAAGACACTAGTAAATACAAAATATTTTCCTATATGTTTATGTGTATTATAGTAATATGTATTATTCCTATAATTGATGTAAGTTCATGAAAGACATAAGTATGGTATGATCATTTAAGCATGATTTTCAGAGAAGTGAAATTTTCCATGCATTAGATTTAAAGTAGTACCATTGTACTTATTTTACGAGATATATTTTAAGTATATTATTTAGTCTGTCTATGTTGGATAGGTATGGCTTGCACAGGCATCCTTTCCGCATAGGTGGGCAGGGCTTATCGACTACCGGGACTGAGCATTGTATTATTAGATTTATTAGATGTATTACCTAGTCAGTCTACATTGGGTAGGTATGGTTCGTATTGATCATGTGTTTCCTTCCCGTATAGGTAGACACGGCCTACTGACTGCCGCGACTTTGTAGTATACTCAAAAGCCCTATAAAGAACGTTTTCTAAGAATAATGCATCAACATGAAAAGTTATAAAAAAAAAAAGAGAATACACTAGGAATTTGAATAAAGTTTTTGCATGAAACACGTTCACGAGCATGCATGATCTTTACTTACTGAGCATTAGTTGATTTAGTTTCTGTGATACAGGCGAGGAGACCAATGATGTATAGAGTTGCTGGTTGGCTAGCACACTTTCTTGTCGCCATGATCACACAGATGTTGACGAGCTTGATTTGTGGGCGATGTTTTCTTTGTATTTTGATATTTTGATATGTTGTAAATATTACTGCAGATGACAAGATAAACTGATAAGGACCTTTTAGTAGTACATTTTGTAAAGACACTTTCAGAAAGTAATGCCACACAACTTATTTTGTTTTAGAGTTTGAAAAGTTTAAATTGGGCCTTTTTTTTTTTTTTTTTGAACAAAACTAAAGTTATGGTTTATAAAAAAATAATACTTCCTAGTTTGACCTATATAGTCATATAGATAAGCTAGGAGGGGTTGCATCTAAGCACCTTCAAAGAACATTTGAAGGATTCGACGAACCTTTGAATAAAATGTAAAGAATATTTGAAGGAAAGAAAACTTACCAAATAATTCCCCCAAAGGATAGAAACTCTCCTTATTTATAGCCTTCAAGAGTGTATCAATCGATGACAAGTGTCAACCATCCATACAACACGAAGTACTAGAAGAAAGATAATAAACAACAGACAAAAATTGGACTGAAAAATGTAGGAAAAGCATTACTCAGTGCATACTCAGACTGATAAAAATTTCATGAAAAAAGAAAAAATTTGAATCGAAGGAGATTAGAGCACAAGACAAACCAATAAGTCTACACGTGGATGTTGCCACGCATAGCAAGTTTGCATGCAGACTTTTCAAAAAATAAAAAAAAATGTTGTTTTTACCCCCCCTCGTGCAAACAGTGGAATTTGGCTAAAATCACGTCAAAATATGCTTATTTTAGCTTTTTAGACCTTTGGATGATCTCTTTATTCTACATAAACTGTACTACATCACAAAATTGAATACTCTTAGACTCAAAACAATTTTGACTCGAAGAGTGGGGATAAATTATAGTGGTCAAAAAATGACCCAACAATTAGAAGCACAGAAGTGATGGGCGCACAGAAGTGATGGGCCATCCATTCAACGAAACCCTTTAAAAACGCAATTAGGCCGAAAAATGAACAATTGAGATTTGGAAAGCCTGATCCATTGAGTTGAATCCAACTTTCGACATGAGTAAACCAATAGCTAAGGACTCCATCCTAGACCTGATCAAACTCGTAAATAGATGACCTCCAAACTGACTCCGAAGACTAGAGATTTTCTCTCAACAAAGTCGGAGCTTCTAGCCTAGTCTGATGGAGGAATCTAGTAAAGATAGCCACATGTTACAATCTCATTGGAGATAGACTCTATGACCTAGTCAGACAAGACGAGTCCAATAGAGGTGACTACGTGCCATGAATAACGAAGCAGGGCAGTTGGCTCCAATGGATCTTAGAAGACTCTTATAAAATAAAGGCCTAAGGGGAGATCAAAGGACATCATATCACACTTGGACTCTGACTCTCTATTGTATCAACTCTCAATACTCTTACTCTCTTCTCTGAACTTCAGTCTAACTTTAGTCATTGGCATCCATCTCTCAAAGACTAAGGTCTTAACGTCCATCCCAGAGTCTTCTAGGATATCCATATCCGTCCATTATCAACTAGCAAAGGCTCTGTGCCCTCAATCTCTAATTTTGTTCCTTATCCTCATCTCAATTATGAATAATTTATTGCTTTCAGACTTTTATCAATTTGATAACTAATTTAAGCATTGAAGTCCCCTTGGCTAGCATCACACAGTGTCCTAATCGTGCTCTCACGTCCTTCTGTTTTAACAAGCTGCTTACGGCCCAATTCTATAATTGTAGAAACGAGCCCCAACACTACATAAAAAAAAATTGTTATTATTTATTTTTTACTTTATACATTCTTTGTATCCCAAAAATACCCCTATTACATTGCACATTCCTCATTTTGATATAGTAATGATTTTTCTTTTTAAGGGAGTTATGGTTTAGACAACAAAGCATTATTAAGTCCGAAGCTAATTATTTAATCGGATTTCATTCTGTTTAATTAATTTTTGAATTTTTTTAATTTCTAAATTTTTTTCTCGAATTTTATATAATTACCAATCAATTGTATATTGTGCTTTGTGCTTCTACTTTTTCTTTGTTTTTATCTTTTTTTTTTTTTACCTCCCAGCAAGATATACATTAAAATCTTAATCAATATTATAGGATATATTTAAGATGAAAAGAAATAAAATGATTTAAAACTGAGTTATTCTTTTCGTTTGATGAAATCCTTTTCTTTTTTTTTTTTTTTAATCTCCTCATATCTATATATGAATGTGTTTATATGTACATATATACTACGGTACTAATGTGTTCTATGTATTTATTCATAGAAATTGTTTATTTTTGTATTTAGTTTTATTTTTGACAAAATCGTAAAGAGTACAATAAACAAATCATAAAAGCTCGTCATCAAAACCCAAAATATGTTTAAAAAGAGAGAAATTCTTGTAACTACTCAATATATATGATTAAAAAAAAATAACAAAAATAACAATGACAAATAAAAATAGGAGGAGAAAAATCTATGAAAAATATTTCTTCTCTCTAAATCTTTTTTTTTTTTTTTTTTTTTTGCATCTTCTAATTCTTTGTTAGGGTGCTGTTTAATTTTTTTGGGTGATTTTGAATAATGAAAAAATAACTTCCTTTTAGAGGAATTTCTTTTTTTTTTTCCTTTAGTCGTTGGTTGAAGATTCTACTTTATAAGCATAATGGGTGGATTAACTCTTGAATTGTCTTTTTTTGTAATTATAATGATGGATAAACTTGTAATTAAAATTTGAATGTATATAGTCCGATTGTGATGGATTTAGAACTTCCCTATCTTAAATGTGTTCAAGAAAAGATGCTCACATGCCATAGTAATCAAGACTGCAAGAGAATAGACAAAAACAACTTTTGGTGATTGTTAGAACAGAGACCTAGTTGGTTTGAGAGTAGTTAAGCCTAATAACTAATTAGTTAAACTTTGTACAGCTGTCACATTATGATTAGCTTAAGGAATTGTTGGTTAGACTTTCTGTTAGCTTTCTTGTTGTAACTTCAGCTTTATATACTTAGTCTTTTCTGTAATACGATTGATTTAATAACATGAAATCAGTTTTCTCTTTATGTGTCTTTCTCTGTTTTACTCTTTAGCTTTTTCAGTATGGTGAAGAATTCTAACATGGTATCAGAGCAGTTTCCGCCATTTATGGCGAACCTGGTTTCTTCACAGACCAACACAGCTTCATCTTCTTCCTCTCGATTTGTTCCAGTAACGTTTACTCACTCTGTTTCAGTAAGATTGTGCGAAACCAATTTTCTTTTATGGAGGCAGCAAGTTCAAGCTGCAGTTCGAGGGAATCGTCTTCAATCTTTTCTTCAACCTGATTCAGCACCATTAAAGTACCTGTCTGCAACAGATCAAGCAAATCAACAGATCAATCCAACGTTTCTAGAATAGGAACAACAAGATCAATTGCTTCTTTCGTGGCTTCTCTCTTCTATGACTGAGAGTATTCTTACTCGTATAGTGGGTTGCGAGACTTCTGGACATGTATGGCAGACTCTTACTCAGTATTTTGCTTCACAAATTAGAGCCAAGATTAATCAGTTTAAGACTCAGCTTCAGAACACAAAGAAAGGGGATCTTTCTTTTAATGATTATCTTTTGAAGATTAAGAATAATGTTGATTTACTGGCTTCTATTGGACATTCTCTGCCATCTAATGATCATATTGAGGCAATCTTTAATGGCCTCCCAGCAGAGTATGATACGTTTATCATTTCTTTGTCTTCTCGTACTGAGCAATATACAGTTGCAGAAGTTGAATCTTTGCTATAAGCTCAAGAGAGCAGAATTGAGAAAAACACAAAAGAACTTGATTCCAGTCCGAATATGGCCAATTTGGCTACTCAGTCGCAACACAACAAAGGGTTCTCGACTCAATCCCAATTTCCCAGGACTCCCTCAGGTTACATTCCTCGTGGTCATGGAAATTTTTATCCTAGAGATGGTCCTCAATACAGGAATTTCACTAACTTTGGTGGTGGTTTTCAGCAGAATAATAGTTTTTCTAATCACCGAAGTGGATTTCATGGTCGAGGAGGTAGGTCTGGTTCGACTCAAACTCATGGCAAACCACAATGTCAACTTTGTGGGAAGTTTGGCCATGTTGTACTAAACTGCTTTTACAAGTTCAATAAGTCGTTCATGGGGGCACAATCTCAAATCTCATCAACTCCACACTCTCAGATGCATGCTATGTTGACAACTCCAGCCACCACTTGGGACACTAACTGGTACCCAGATTCTGGTGCTACAAATCATGTAACTCCTGACTCAAGTAATCTGATAGTCAGTGAAGAGTATGATGGTCCAGAGAAAATACATGTTGGAGATGGCACAGGTCTGTCCATTAGACATATTGGTCACTCTTCTTTTATTTCTCCCTTATCCTCTCGTATTCTCTCTTTACAACATCTCTTACATGTTCCTGATATCACCAAGAATTTGTTGAGTGTTTCTAAATTTGCTAAAGATAATTCTGTTTACTTTGAATTTCACTCTACTTCTTGTTTTGTCAAGGACCAGACTACCCACCAGATTTTACTGAAAGGGAACCTCAAGAATGGCCTCTATACTTTTGATCATACTCAGCTTCCTTTCCTTCCAGCAGCTGTGTCGTCCACTAGTTCCTCTGCCAACACCATAGTTACTAATAATAATACAATGTCAGCTTATTCTTGTACTCAGTCATCTGTTAAAATTTTGTATCAAGACTGGCATAATAGACTAGGACATCCATCATCAAAGATTGTACAAACTGTTCTTCACAATTGTAATCTACCTATTGTCAATAAAATTTCAGACTCCTTTTGTTCAGCATGTTGTACTGGTAAACTTCACAAATTTCCATTTCCACACTCAACTACTCAGTATAATGCTCCTTTGCAACTTGTTTTTTCTGATCTATGGGACCCTCTCCTACTCCTTCCTCTAATGGTTATCGCTATTATATTCATTTTACTGATGCTTACTCTAAGTTTACTTGGTTTTATTTGCTGAGAAACAAATCTGAAGCTTTCAAAATTTTCAAAATTTTAAGACACAAGCAGAGTTACAACTTGGTTGTTCACTTAAACAACTTCAAACAGATTGGGGAGGGGAATATAGGGCCTTTACTGATTTTCTTACTACAAATGGCATTATACATCGCAATTCTTGTCCCAATACACATGAACAAAATGGTACTGCTGAAAGAAAACATAGAGATATTGTAGATAAGGGTTTAACTCTTCTTGCTCATGCCTCAATGCCTCTTCGGTTTTGGGATGAAGCCTTTAGAACAGCTGTTTTTCTTATAAATCGACTGCCTACTCCACTGTTGCACAATAAAACTCCTCTTGAAGTTCTATTTCACATTAAACCTGTCTATTCCTTTCTTAAAACTTTTGGATGTACTTGTTATCCAAATCTCAGGCCCTATAATACACACAAACTCAATTTCAGGTCTGTTCCATGCACTTTCATAGGGTACAGTCTAAATCACAAGGGGTATAAGTGTCTAGCTCCCACTGGTAGAATATATATCACAAGGGATATTATCTTTGATGAACACAGTTTCCCTTTTGCTACTTCAGTTTTAAATTCTAAAGTGTCTGCTTCTACGTTTACTGAATTTGGCTTACCTAGTGCTGTTATTCCAACTGTAACTTCATCTGTTCCTGTTCCTAATGGTTGTGCTTCGTCTAGTCCTTCTTCTGCTACTTTTACTGTTTCTGATTCTCAGGTACCAGCTGATATTACTACCTCTGCACCTATATTACAAGATTCAATTTCAGGCTCTACACCTATTGAATTACGAAGTTCTGAAATTCCTACTCGTGCTCCTTGTGCTCCTAGTGCTGAAGTTCAAGACTCTACTAATTTTTCTCATAAGGGTGTTCCAACTGCCACTTCTATACCTGTCTCCACGAATACTCATGCTATGCATACTCGATCCAAATCAGGTATTCATAAGCCTCGTGTTTATCTTACAATCTCAGAACCTACTAATGTTGCTGAGGCTTTACAACATGATAAATGGAAAAGTGCAATGCTGGATGAGCTAATGGCACTTGAAAAGAATCAAACCTGGAGTCTTGTGGAGTTACCTTCAGGAAGAAAAGCAATAGGATGCAAATGGGTATTTAAACTTAAAGAGAATCCTGATGGGTCTATCAATAGGTACAAGGCTCGGTTAGTGGCAAAAAGTTTCCATCAACAAGCTGGTTTTGATTTTACTGAGACTTTCAGCCCTGTTGTGAAACCAGTGACTATCAGAGTAGTTCTTACACTAGCTCTTAGTAAAGGGTGGATTGTTAGACAATTAGATGTTAATAACGCCTTTTTAAATGGCATTCTTCATGAAGAAGTATTCATGGAACAGCCACCGGGTTTTGAGCAAACTTCAAAGTCAGCTATACCATTGGTTTGTAAACTCCACAAAGCTTTATATGGTTTAAAACAAGCTCCTCGGGCTTGGTTTGAAAAGCTTCAAGCTGCACTACTTAGTTTTGGTTTCTCATCCGCCAAGGCAGATCAGTCCTTGTTTATTCGGATTACTTCTCAACATACCACCTTAATTCTAGTCTATGTCGATGACATTCTAGTCACAGGAAGTGATCCTAGTATCTTGTCCCAGCTGGTTACTGATTTAAATAGAGCTTTTGCTCTTAAAGACCTTGGTGACTTCAACTACTTTCTTGGGATACAGGTTCATTATACTTCTCAAGGCTATCATCTTTCTCAAACGAAATATGTGAAAGATCTACTGTGCAAAACCAAGATGCAATTTGCCAAGTCTACCTCTACACCTATGACTAGTGGTTTACGGTTATCAGCATATGGAAGTGATCCTGTAGAAGATGTTCAACTATATAGGTCTACTGTTGGTGCATTACAGTATGTTACTGTTACACGACCAGAAATTGCCTATAGTGTGAATAAGGTGTGTCAATTCATGCAAAATCCACTTCAATCTCACTGGTTAGCTGTCAAGCGAATCCTTAGATACTTGAGTGGCACGTTAGACTTTGGTAGTCATTTACAAAAACCCACCAGTCTTGATCTAGTAGCATTTTGTGATGCTGACTGGGCTTCAGATCCAGATGATCGTAGGTCCACCTCTGGTTTTAGCATCTTTTTTGGTTCCAATCTAGTTGCTTGGCAGTCCAAGAAGCAAAGCACCGTCTCACGATCTAGTACTGAAGCTGAGTACCGTAGTTTGGCTAATGCAGTAGCTGAGTTGACTTGGATACAATCTTTAGTTTCTGAGCTACAAGTTGTCAGTTCCAGAATTCCTACTGTATGGTGCGACAATTTGAGTACAGTAATGCTAGCTACAAACCCAGTATTACATGCTCGAACAAAACACATTGAACTAGATTTGTATTTTGTCAGGGAAAAGGTGATTAGTAAAACTTTACACGTTCAACATGTTCCTTCTTTAGACCAAGTTGCTGATGGCTTCACCAAAGTAATTTCCAGTACTCATTTTCACGCTCACAGAGACAAACTCAGAATTGAAGGTCTTTCAACTCTGAGTTTGAGGGGGACTGTTAGAACAGAGACCTAGTTGGTTTGAGAGTAGTTAAGCCTAATAACTAATTAGTTAGACTTTGTATAGCTGTCACATTATGATTAGCTTAAGGAATTGTTGGTTAGACTTTCTGTTAGCTTTCTTGTTGTAACTTCAGCTTTATATACTTAGTCTTTTCTATAATACGATTGATTTAATAACATGAAACCAGTTTTCTCTTTATGTGTCTTTCTCTGTTTTACTCTTTAGCTTTTTCAGTATGGTGAAGAATTCTAACAGTGATTGAAGCTTACTAGGTATTTTTCTTAATTAAAGAATTGATATATGACATATTAGGAGGGTTATGTTGTCAAAAAATATTAATCAATTTTGTCGTTGCAGATGTTCTTTGAAATAGTCTTTTACAAAAAGTTGTTCTCCAATAATTATTATCGAAACGGTTTTAATCATGTCCTATATTATTATTTAATATTCTCGACATAATAGTGTTCTTGAATTGTAATATAATGATGAACGTATAATAAGTAGATGATAATATTTGGATGAATTATTACATTTTTATATCTCGCATTTTGACTATTTACACAATCTATACATAATCTGTAATATCCTGTACTCAAAGAAAACAAATAGTAATTAAATAAAAAAATTAAAATAAAAATTAAAATACAAAAGTGCCCTTACTTAAATGTAACTATTGGAATTATATTAGTAATTCAATAATAGACCTTTTAAGACCCTAGTAGTTTAATATATAAGATTCTTTAGATTATACATTTTGTAGGAAAATAGAAAAGTCAACATTGTACTTTGAGAAGAAGAAAAAGAGTAGGAAGATTAATTCAATGACTTATTGCTACTCAACTTTAAGGTACTTAGCTCAAACTTATCAAGTTTAAATGCATTAATTAGATTTTGGGAATTTGAATTGCTTGTCTAGAGTTGGATTTTAATATAGTCATTAAGATTGCATGAAATTTTGGGAATAAAATTCATGAGAATGAATCCTATCAATTTTAAGATTCAAATAAGACAAAGTTTGAGTGATTTGGCTGTGTAAATAGAAAGTTATAGACTTTTAAGTATTTAACAAAGTAGAAAAAATAATTAGTAGTTTCGATTGGATTTATAGACTTTTAGAGGTCTAATTGGGTTATATTTGATACAGTTAGAAAGCATATGGAATAACAGTATATAGATCATCAAAATCCACATCGTAACTAGAGAGTTATGGTATGTTGTATTCGGCACTAAGAATCTAGAAAATCTAAAAGATTCAATATTTTTAGTGAAATAGGACAGCGGCTTGCAGACTGCATTGGGCCCACCTATGGATACCATAGCTACCTTTTTTTTTTTGTGTATAGGATCCTAATGATTTTTAGAATTTGTTCTCCAAGTTTGGTGACTCTTGGAGGTGATTGGAATGTTTATGTACCTTGGAAATTGAGATTATTCGGGAAAATTAGAATTGATCATAGAAAGTGCAAAGGCAACAAGCAAACATTATTTTTACTGCAATTAGAATATAATTTTACTAATTTGATATTAATGTATCGGGAAAAAATTACAAATATATCCCCTGAGTTTTATCAAAATGCTAGTAGTACCATCCTATTCTCAGAAATAATAATAATGTCATTTTAAAATCCTCCTGTTACATAAAATTTGTTAAAATCAGCACTTAAAATGATTAAAGTACCCATCAATTATGAAGCAATATTCAGTATAAAAAGCTTGTGTGTTATTGGTTGGGAATTGGGATACTTATTTGCGTAGCTAAACAGAAAAATTCAAAATTACGATCTCAGTCGTTTTAAATAACTCGAAGGCATGAAGAGATAGAGAAAACTGATGGTATTCATCTTCATCACGCAAGTTCAGATAGAACATATTTTGACGGAAACGAGTGCTTTGGTGCTCCGGTCAAGTTTCATATGATGGCCACGATAAAAAGCTCCGTCTTTCTCCACTGCAGCAATGCTGCGGCGAGGCACCCTTTGTTCATGATTTAGGAGGACAGTATCGACGAAAACAAGCCTTTATCGATTTCGATCGAAGTGTGGGTACGATTTGTTAGATTTTGTTTCTCTCCATTTAAAGAAAAAATATTTGACGGAAAGAAATTGTCAAAATTTTTTTCAATTTTGTGATTTCGTCATAAACGTGTTACACTCTATTCCTTGATATTACATTAGTTAATATCTTTTATATGAAAATTCTAATATGGTCTGAAGAGGTTCCCTTTCCGTTGGGAATAGGAATTCAATTTTACCAGGTAAAGTAAATCATTTTTTCTTTTTATGTATTTGTTTTGTCCATTGTCTTCCTATATATTTATGCCTACTAAATAAAACAAATCTTTCAAGAGATACTATGAATGCATATTTGTTCCAATTGTGTTTATAATCAATATAATGCTTGTTTTGCATAATTTGATATATTCTTCTCATTTAGGGCCCTTTTTTTATTAAATTTCTTCAATGAATCTACATTTTTTTTGGTTGGGTCTGTGACCAGTTATATTTAGATTTCATTGATGTTTACAGGTATTAGTAATCATGGTTGTTTATAAATTGGAAGAAAGAACTGATGAGGTTGTCCTACCTAGGTGGAATGTAGACGAAGATACTTGTGACTATATGGACATATGTGACGATTTGAAAGAATTCCTTACAAGTTCAGGAGGTGGGGGGAGGACAGTTTCATTTGATATTACAGGCTCTATTAAAGGTAGAGAGCATATTATAGAAGTGAAGGATGACAATACGTTAATAGAGTTATTGGGTCTTAATACCAATCTGAATGAATTTGATTATTCTTCATGTTCATGTGAACCAACTTAAATCTTTAAGTGAAGAACACTGCGATAAAGAGAATGAGGGAGAGTTTGATGATTACGATGAATACGAATTTGAATTTTAAAATATTTAAGATGTTATGAGGTTTCCTAGTAGAAGAAACAGCCTAAGCCAAACCCGAAATCTATAGTAGAAGAAGATTATGTCCACCCAAAAAGAGAAAAAAGGGGGAAAAAAAATCAATGGGGGTTATGGCGATAATGCAAGATGAAGCTAAAAATCACAACATGCCGCCACGTGGTAGTCATCTATCCCAGGGAGTAATCCATTTATGATCTCTACTTTAATTAGTTGCTTATTTTAGTTGGCATTGAGGTCTATAGAACAGATACTTGGTTCTCTTAGTAAGACTATGTATATCTATGATCTCCTACATAAAGCCTCTATGTTTGACTCCAAATTTATTGCTACACCTATGATCTGGGGTTCAATCCTCTCATACATATGATCTGAGAGTTAATTTCAATTATGAAGTAAAATAAATTTTCATTAAGAAGTATTTTTTTAGTTTTGATTATGAATAATAATATTTAAAAGAAAATGAAATAGAAAAAAAATTGACCGATCTTCCGCTTTAGCCTTATAAGACAAAACTGTAAATTTACCATTTCTCAACTTTTTCTCAACTTATAAGACGAACATGTGCATACATAATTGCATACATATGCATACATAATTGTATGCACATGTTCATAACATACTTACATACTTAATATAACTAGTATTGTAGAACATATAACAATATATTAGTATAATCATAATTGCATCACATAATAGCACATAACTTTTTACATAAACGTATAGGGTGAGATTTACTTACATTAGATCCTTAGAAAAAGTTTATTTGTGCTTGCAATGAAATACAAAATACTCATCTTTATTGTAAATGCGTGCCTCTTTTTAGCCTTTTTGATTATTATTCATGCAATAATATTCATTACATATATTAATACATGTTAGTTGTTCATAAAAAATATATTTAAGCTTTTGAAAATACTCACAATATATAATTATAAAATTATGTTTAATAACATAACCAAAAGCAGTGCACGTAATACACACTTAAAGAATTTTGGCTTTTGTTATAAAATTATAACTATTCTAAAATTTTACCAGAAGCATAATAACATATAAATGAAGCTATGGAAAACTATTTAGAATTTATTAACAAGATTTATCACGCTTTTGTTAATTTCTAATCTAGGATCCATAATCTGATGAAACCGTTTCAGTGATGACCAGCAAATATTCATTGAAGTTTTTGGAATATTTTCGTTATTTAAATAATTTAAAATTTCACTCAAATCATTTAAAACATATATTCAAATCAACATAAAAATATTCGGAATTTATTAATAAGATTCAACATATTTTATCTAATTTTTAAACTATAGATTGAAATCTGATAAAAACTATTAAAGCTGCGACGATTAGTTAATTCTTGAATTTTCTAGAATTTTTTGGTATATTCAAAAATCCTTTTTTTTTAAGGAAACATCTTTAACACATCATTACAAAAAGAAAAAAAAATCAAGGACACCAAATCGTACTATTATATAGTACTTTAAGTTCTTAAAATTATACCTTAGAATTTATGATAGCACTTCACTTATAAAACCATATGTTATTACGAAAATCATAATTAATTATATATATTTAGAAAACTCATAAAAATATGCGAACCTCTTATAATACATATATTAGTGTCCAGTACAAGTTTTAAGTTTAAATAAAATCCATAAGATGAGGTTTTAATAATATCATCTCAGATAAACAAACCTATCAGATTTACTAATTCTATAAACAAAATATAAATAAAATTCTATTATCATTTGAAATTAATTCATGACACCACAAAACTTTCCAGAATACAAACTAACATATATTTAAATATGTTTTAAAAATTTCACTTCAAACTAATAATATTTACCCTCTGAAATCCTAATGTAAATATGATAAAATTTATGTACTAGCTTTTCTTAGATAACAACCAACATATATTTAAAGATTTATGTAAAGTTATAGGAGATTTCTACAAATCAAATAGACATATAGGAAGACATCTCATAAAAATTTCAGATTTCAATAAAATTCTAACTCCTAATGACATAGGTTAAAATTAAGTCTAGCAGTAGTAAACTTTAATCTTAAGAGAAAATAAAGTTCTAAGAATGACCTCCAATATTTATCTAAAGTAAGATAGATGCTCAAATTTTGGTGTTTTTACTTCATGAATTCATTACTCACAAAGTTATATGTGCAGATTATAGGCATTAGGCAATATACTTAGTTTTTAGAAAAAAGAAGACAATGAATGTTGAAGAGGGAAGAAGAGATGAACTTAGATGGTGGGAGGCAATAATCTATGATATAAATCAAGTCTTAATAATAGGTGATGTGACTTTTGTAGAGACAATATTGCTTACTACACATGTTGGTCATTAACTAGTAATGGCTTATAGTGAGACATCTTTATTCTCTCCACATGGTAACCATAGACAAAAGAAATAATAAAAATAATACTACTAGTAATAATAATGGTTATATAATTTATTGCCAACTTAGCAAAGTTGGCTATTACTTTTTTTTTTATTATCATTATCGTCACTTATTTAACATGTAAATATATGCTATACATTAATATATACACACACACGTATATATATATATGGGCACCAATTTAGTAGGTATTTTTTTTTTTACCTATACATAGGTATCATTTTGGCCAATTAAAATTTATCATACACGTCTTTTATAGTAAAAAGTAAGAGAGAGAAATAGCATTAATGATGTACATTTTTTCATGCACATCATTATAGATGTTGGATCACTGTTAGATGATTATGATCTAATGGATAAAAAAAAATACCTACTAGATTGAATACATATATATATATGTAAGCATTTTACGATAATATTATTTTTTTTCCTTCTTTTTTTCCACTTATATAATATGTATATATATTTATATTATAATATATTACGACCAACTTTTCCTTTTTCTTCTTTTTTTCTTTTTTTTAATTATTTATATATATGTATCGTATATCTTTATGGCAACCTTTTTTTTAATCTAATTGTATATAATGTAACTTAAACTTGTAGATGTATATGTATTTTAATTATTATAACATCACATATAGTGTTTATATGTATAACTTGAGTATATATATATATATATATATGTAAATACTTTCAAGAAAATTGAAAATAATATAAGAATTATATATGTGCACAAATCCTGTGTCAATACTATCTACTAGTTAAGAGAAAAACAAATACCTCTTAGATAGTTGAAGTAATAAGTCCTTGCACAACCTTTTGTTAAATGAACATAAGTGGGAATAATTTATGAAGTTAAGATGTAGAAAGAAATTAAGGAGACTTTAGTGGAATGAGAGAAATGCTTCTAATAGTAAAAAAAGAGTGATACACCAAAAGGGATCTATGAGCTTTTATAGAAATATTAACATAATAAGTACAAAAGCCATTTTGCATGTATTAAAGTATTGACATAATACACTAAGATTACATAAATTGCCAACTCCATCATGTTGGCCATTAATAAAATAAATGATATAATAATATTATTACTAAAAATGATGATAGTGATAATGTAACAAGGCCAAAAAATATTTGCCCCATTATGTTGGCCACTATATGATAATAATAATTCTATAGTTTATTGCCAAGGTTGGCTATTCAATTTTTTTTTACTTATATGTAATACAAATACTATATACAATATATATATATATAACATATTACTACCAAGTTTTTTTTTTATATATTCATATAATACATAAACATTATTTATAATAGAAAAAGAAATCTCACCCACCTATTTCTAAGTTGTATTAGAGACAATTTACATCTAAGATATGAAAGTAGATATAAATCTAAGTGCACCTAATAAAAACATAAAGTATCACATGCAAGAAATTCTAAAATTAAAAAATACAATATAATATTTGAAATAAAATGTGATAAAATATCAAATTTTAGTTTGTATAGTTGTATGTTTCAAATAAGCAACTAATTCAAATATTATTAAAATAAAATGAGAAGCCATTTAATATTAAAGTCATAAATCCTATTAATCAAATTAACTTAATAATATAATTCTTACTAAGATTATAACGACAATATTTATTTGAATAATTCACTTTGAGCCAAATAATAAACATAATTAAAAATACACACATCATATTAAAAATAATCATATTAATGAATTCATAATGTATGTTTATTTTTATCTCTTATTAGGCACATGTGGTCTAACTTTGCTTTCATGTGTATATTCCACTGTAACTATATCTACAAAATTCGTTAGTGCATAAATGTTCAATTTATGCAATTAAATAAATTAAATACACATAGCATAATCTTAGACTAGGAAATAAGCTTGATATTATGCATTCACTATACTATAGCGATAGATATTAAATACACATAGAATAATCTTAACTAGTAAATAGGCTTGGTATTACAAGATTTTTGAGAGATTATATTAATTAGGAATGCACAAAAAGCCTGAGAACCCGACCAGCTAGCCCGAACTAAAACTTTGGGTCCACAATATGAAACCAGAAAACCCAGGTTATACCTACCTTAAATAGTATGATTTTTGGTTCGGGTTACTCGAACCTATCAAACATTCAAAACAAAAATTAATTTTTTTAAAAAAATATTGCTAAATTGCTAATTATTAAACGTGCGTTGTGATCTCTGAAGTGGAAATTCTTAGACTAGTCATTTTCTCTCCAAACCCTTCGAGTTTGGCAACCCCTAGCCGTCTCCTACGCTAAACCCCCAAAATTGATGACATTCTACAGTGCTGTTTTTTTTTTTCTGCTTTCCTTCATTTTGGTCTCTGAAGTAGTTAGGTAAATTACTAAATGTTCTTTGTTAATCTAATTTTTTAGAGAAAATTTTTACATCTTTAATCCATAAGAAATTTTTTAGTACCGTTAGGACCTGATTATAAGTAAAATATTGTGGCGACTCGAATTTTTGAATCATTAACTACTTAGATTTTTATAAACTTATCTTAAAGATGAACTTGGACTGTAAAATTCATGATATTTTTTCACAAAAAATATACATTTATCTTTCCTTGTAAAAGATATTCATATTTACGGTTATCCACTTACTCGGTAGGACAAGTTTTAAAATTATGAAAACATTTCGAAAAATAATTAAGTACTCTATAGTCCAGTCAAGTTTGTGGGTTCTTAATGTATGAAAGTGAGAAAATGTTCTCTTTTTGAAATTCTTACTCCAAATCCTTAACTATTGAAAGACATTCTTTTAAACTCAATTCTTACCAGGTATTAAAATTACTTAGAGGCATAATCACTAAAACATATTAAGGTTTAACTTAATTAATCCTAGATTGGGATAGCTTCACCTATAGTAGTCATGCGTAGATAATTAAATATTCAGTTATAGTTATGTCTTATTAGTATTACTAGACTCCATTACATCTACTTAAATAAAATAAATTATCTCATTACCAAAAACATGTGCGGAATAAATCATTATGGTATCTTAGAATCCATGCCCCGCATTTTTTAGAGAAAATTTTAGTACCTTTAATCCATAGGAAATTTTATCAGTATCATTAAATAGGACCTAGTTATAAGTAAAATATATTGATGTCCCAACTTTTTAGACTGTTAACTCCTTAGATTCTTTATATACGTATCTTAAAAATAAACTTGGACTGTGAAAATCCATGACATTTTTTAAAATAACATACATTCATCTTTCCTTATAAAAGAGATTTACATCTACAAGTATCCACTTACTCAGTATGACAAGTTTTACAATTAAGAAAGTATTTTGAAATGATTAAGTACTCTATAGTCTAGTCAAGTGTGTGGGTTTTGAATGTATGAAAGTGAGGATATATCCCCTTTTTCAAATCCTTATTCTAAATTTGTGACTATTGAAAGATATTCTTTTAAACTCAATTCTTACTACGCATTAAATTTACTTAGAGGTACATTCAGTATAATAGATTAAGGTTCAACTTAATTAATCCTCGATTAGGGTAAGGCTCCACCTATAGTAATCATGCATTAATAATCAGTTATAGTTATGTCTTAGTAGAATTACTAGACTCCTATTACATTGATATAAATAAATTAATTTATCTCAATACTAAAAATGTGTATGGAATAAATATCGTGGTGATATCCCAGAGCTCATACCTTGTATTCACCTTCGCCTCAATTCCAACCAACCTATTAGTTAAATCAAAGATATCTTACCGTTGGTACCTATAATATCGGTGTTCACATTGTTAGGGTTTATGTCCTAAAAGCATGTATATTTTTTATCTTTGCTGAATTAATAAAATAATATTTTTCTATTTGAATTTCTGCATAATTGGTATGTATTTAAATATCAGAAAATCCCTAGTTTATTTATGTGACCATAAATTTAGTATATAAGTGTTATATACATGAGGATTAAATTTATGGATAATAAACTAAATATAGTCCGTAATAATTAATTAAAGTTTGGGATCTTTAATTAAATATTATTGGTACGGTCTATTAACATTGAGAATGTAATAGTCTTATCCGGACTATTGATGTGTTGACATCACAATTGAGGTACTTTATATAATTCGATTATATAGGACTGGACCAGACGTGATTTGAATCTCACATAAATTCCGTTAACTGTTGAGAGTTCAAATAATGTCACTAGCTGATCATATGTAGATTAATCTTAATCCTGAGTAGTTATAGACTCCTGTTTATAACATTATGTTCTTTGACATACTTGTTAAAGATTTGTTTTTATACAGATCGAAATACTTGTATCTTGGGAGCATGATGAAATGAGTAGCTGGGAATGTAACTTACAGATATAGAATCTATTCCTTCCATTAGGAAGCTAGAAAGATGATTCCCTTGTGTATTGATTCAGGACTTGAACAGTTTGAGTAATCAATTTATAATAGATTTATAAATTAATTATTTATTAGAGAATTAATGGTACACAAGGATAAAGATGTAATTGAAGAGGTAAACGGAACATGACCTAGCTCTAGTTATAAATTGTATATGGAGGATTAAACTATATGTAATGATTAAATCGATGGACTGCTCACTGTTTTCTGAGTAAATTAATTCTGTAATTTCAAGAGTACAATTCCAGATTTTTAGTGGAGTAATACTAGAATTAATAAATCAAACAAAATAATTAAAGAGTTTAATTAATTGTCATAATTTATTGGAGCTTGAATTACAGGTCCATAGGTCCCCAATTCCACCTCTTATAAACACTATACTGGATATTACATTATTTCTGTTACTACACACTTTGTCTAGATAAATAGTTTATCTATATGTAATTAATAATTGTTATTAGTCTAATAATTAATTAATTTTGAATTAATTAATTTTAAATTTATGGAGTGATAAGTTTCCCAATTTGTTTAAATTTTGAATTTAAAAATATCTAATTATCAGATAATTAGATAAATTGAAATTGGAAAACTGACTGAAAGTGAAATAGTTATCTACTAGTTTATATAGATACATATATATATTAATTAATTAATTAGATTAATTAATTTAAATATATATATAATCATGTTTTTAAAAAAAAAAAACGAAAAAGGAAACTTTCGTTTCCTATAAAGTAACATTTTTTTAAAAAAGCTTATATATATATTATATTAATTTGATTAATATATTATTTATTAAATAGTTTAATAAATATATATATATATAAAGGAAACCCTAGCAAATAAAAGAAAACTACTACGTATTATTTTCTACAGAGCCTCTATAAACTAGAGAGAAAAAGAAGAGTGTCTTCCTATTCTCTGTAGAACAAAAACTCTTGCAATCTCATGTGTTGAGAAAATTGCAAGTATTTAAAGTGTGAGTTTTAAGAAATTGTACGCAACGCCCACACGTTCATACAGTTGTGCTTGAGGCTTGGATTGGAAGATCGTGGTTTAGAAGACAGTAGAGCTAGGATCCGCTGATAGGCTACAAGAGGTATTAGATCTATTCTCTTTATTTGCTATGAATTAATACTATGCACTCATATAGTCAATTGTTTTGAGAAAATTTTTGAATGTTCCTGGGCCAATCTTTCGCTGCGAAAATCGTTTTTAATTCCAACACACATAACGTGAGCTTTCACTCAGCAAGTATAATATAATTCTCGCAAAATATTTCATATGTAAGTAAACAATGTTTTATGAAAGTCTGGCTATGCTTCACTATGAAATCTTTTATTTTACTATGGCCCTAATATACATACTGAGTGGGCGCGACTGAATGGGGAATCAGGGAGCGACCTTACTAAAAACACCCACGGTTATAAACTTAAGTTATTTCCTCTAGGAACCTCTCCTAGCAAAGATTGGTATGACATCCTTAAGTTTTTATCTTATTTAGTCTCCTCTTAAGTTAGGTAGGTATGCTTTATTATCAATCCCAAACCTTATATTTTATTATCTTGGTATTTACTTCAAATAAGGCGTGCTTATCATGTTTTTTTATTAATAACATTATAAAGAAGGTATACGTCATTCTAGCATCTTCGAGACATGTATTCTCACAGGTATATATAATAATATATAAAAGCCATAAAACTAATATATGCATAGGCAAGATATCACATTCAGTCATCGTTGACGTATTATATAATCAAGAAAATTTTAGATGAATGAACTATTTGAAAGTGAATTTTGAACAAAGGCCTAAGTTTTAAAACTCTTTAAAAACTAGTCTTTTTATATTGTCAGGTATGGTATTGAGCATAGTCGAGTGTGTGGTTGAATATGGTCGAGTATTGTCGAGAAAGACTATTTCGCAAATAAATTAAAAATATAGGCTTTTTTGCAAATATGCATTTTAAAATAGGCTCTTTCGCCAATTGACCCTTATATCAATCACAGAACATGCTTTTAAAATAATTCATGTTGTAGGTTAGATTATATTTAACTGATAACCCAGTTATCTTAGTTCTACTTGTTCACGTACATCCAGGTCAGAGATGCGTCCTGACATGTGCATGTTCTTATTATTAGAGTAATTTAAAGTGGACTTTTTATCCTTCTTAAACCTCTCAATTATTTGGTGGGTTTAAGATGATTAGGACTCAATCTTATTCATAAGATAAAATATCACATCCATCAAACAGGGTCAAGTTATGTTTTTGGCTTTTAATACTTTTATAGCAGATAGATTGGGTTTGACTTTCATAGCTCTTATCATGTTAGTCAGTCTTACTATATTTGCCACTTGTCCATAATAACCTTAATTGGGTTACTTGATTAATATTACTGTTAATCAATTGTACTTAATCACCTATCTCAACTTTTCTTTAATTAATCTCAAGTAATTATCTTAATTATCATTAAGTAAACTTATTTTATTACACTTACTAAAATTACTTAATCTTTGATTAGTTATATTAACATTGATTAATTAACTTGACTAATTTTCTTAGTCATAGCTAATAACTCATTGTTAGTTACCTCAATTATGATTAATTAACCTTAATCAATACCTTAATCACGATTAGTTAATTTTAAATTGTGATTAATTAACTCCAATTAATTACCTTAATTTTACTTAATTTCTCTTATTTAATAACCTAATTAATAATCTTGGTCTTGATTTATTAACTTAGTTGATTGAATTATTCTTAATTAGTTATGCTTTCTTATTTATTTTAACGTCTATTAATTATTTTCCCTAACCTAGGATAATTAGACTTAATTAGTTATGTTACCTTAACTAGTTAACTTAATTATTTTCGTCTTTCGTCATGTCCAATTATACTTAATTATTTACCTTACTTAGATTAACTATTTCTACTCAATTTAAATTTAACTTATTATCTTAATTAAACTGAATTGCTTACCTTTTCATTAAATATGAGTCTTAATATAATAAGTGGACTGCATACACACGGCCATACTTTAAGCTAGACACATTATTGGGCTTTTAACTCTTACTCACTCATTTTTGAGCAATTAACATGCTCATGAGCTCCTAATTCTCATTCACTCAATTTGGGCTCATGACTATACTTGAATACATTTATGGGGGCATATGTGTAATGCCCACAAATCGGGGTACGTCACAATGTAGTAAACACAATAATATTTTAGAAATCCTAAGTATCCTCGTGAAACTGTTATCTTTGTAAACCTTCTAACAAAATAATTAATTAAAGATAAACCTCATCAAAACAAGTTACTTGTCATTCCCTACAGCCCACAGTTTAAGTTGGAATATAATGAAATATAAATTTGAAAAGAAAGTTAAATAATTTAAAATGAAATACTAATTAAGCTGCCTAGAGAATAAACACTACTCGGATCCTAGCTTGATCCAAATTATTGCCTTGAGCAAAACCTGTCGGAGAAAATGGGGTGAGTAAAAATTGCCCAATACATATTTTTCTCTATTTTTTTTTTTTTTACAAACGGCGATGGTTTATAAAATCCCTACATGGTTACTTTTTTACAAACTTTAAATGAAGAAATATTTTAAAGAAATCTTTCTTTGTAAAATATTTTAACCACCAACACCCACTACCCCAAAAGAAAGAATGTTTCATTTAAAGAAAGCTCTGATTAGATAATAAGCACCACATTATGTAATCAACTCATACACACACACATATATATATATTGTATATATACTTGCCCATCGCCCACTAGGACATGGTCCATGACAAAAAGACCCTGATTAGGTTTAGGGGGTCTCACCCAAGGAATGCAACTATCAGCAATCATTCCATTACCATGACTTATCCCGGCCCCCATATCATATATATATATATATAATAATAACGTGAAATTAAAATACCAACCATGCAAACTTTATCATAATAGAATAGTCCATTCAATTAACTACAATTTCAGAGTTAGAAAATAAATAAAAACAATAAAAACAACGATAACAAGATAGCTTAAAACTTTGCAAAAAACCTCCTACCTCGATAGCAATCAAAAAATCCTAAGACGTGATCCTCGCACCTTGATAACAACATTAATCAAGGTCTAAATAAACGAAAACCAAATATCAGAATATGACCTCCAATATTTGCATTAAAAGAAGCTAAGTATAAGCGAAATGCTCCTAAAATGCCCTGATAAATAATCCTATAGTTTAACTACCTAAAACAAAACCTAAATGATCCAGAAACCTAGTCAAATACTAAACCCACCAGAGTATAGATTAAAATTCACAAAACCCAATCATATCTTAATATGTCCGGACGTTCGAATCACCCAGTCAGTTTGACTACAAGAGTTCACAATTTCTGTTCAGAACATGTGAGTACATTTTCTAAGTGGAAATGGCATTTTGAGCGAGATCAACCCTGTACTTTTCCCCCACGGATTTTGGCCATAAACGATCATCTAGGCCTCGAAAACTGCATTTTTTTTTAATTAAAACAGGAATTCTCTCTTCCAGTCAAACTTAGAATTTTACAATATTTTTCTCACATAGTTCTTAATTAATATTAATCACTCATCAAATTTATCAATCCTACTCAATTCTAACCTCTATTCATAATCAAAATTACAACCCTAAAATAATCCAACAATCTTGAAACCGAAGAAAAATTGAAAAGTTCAATAAAACTTACCAAATTTATGAGACCAGATTGTATTCTTTGATTTTAGAAGCTCTCACAAGTGTTCTTGATCATCAAAATAATCACGAAAGCCTTCCCAAACATATACATAAGCATTACAATCAAATTTTGTCACAAAAACGATGAAACAGAAGAGTTTTGATAGAGATCACTTACCTATCACCTAGGAAAACGTGATTGAAGCTCTAAGGAGGTTTAGACGGCTGATAATAGGTCTGCCACCAGCCCTAATAACCTATTTATAATCAGCCCTAGTCATGCTAAATGACCTAATTGCCCTTAGTAAGTGATCAGACTATTTACCCTTTAAACTAGTTTCTTTTCACTTAAACCCAAATGTTTCAGTCTTCGCTACTAAGTCCTTTTATTAATTTTTTATCATTTTTAAATCCCAAAATAATATTAATAATTAATAAAAGTCCCAATTATGATATCTCAAAATTTTGGGTGTTACAACATGATTATTTCATGTTTTTGATTTTATGACCTAAACTTAGGTTAATCATTACTTATTCCACTCAAGGGTTTTCTTAGTTGTCATTGCACTATATTTCTAAACTAAAAATGTCAAAGTTCGTAACCTATATTCGTGTCCCGAACTTTTAAGATTTTTACAATCATGCCCTTAAATGACTCTTTTTGAGTTTTCTGAAGAAGAAACCCTCTCTATTGTATCTTTGAGGCTTCTAACATGATTAATATATTATTTTACATAACATATTTTCCTACTTTTGCTGTAGGTTTAATAATTTGCAATCTATCCCCTTTTTGGATTTTTTTTTTTGGTGCAATTATGTCTTTTAATGGGTAAATTTGAGTTTTACCTCATCTTTTTGCTAAGGACCCTATTTTATTTTATTTTTTACACCCTTAGACAATTTTCAAACTGTCAGAAATAGTTTTCCAACTGGATTTGACCCTATTTTGTCAAAATTATATTTCTGACCTAAAATACTCAAAATTTTGACATTTGGTCCCTTCAACTTTTGAGCGAACTTTCATAGAATTTTGAAAAGCATTTTTAATATGCAAGAATCTTTTATCGAGGATCTAAGTCCAGATTATTAAACTTAGTTCATTTTTATGAGTATTTAGTTTTATGGTTGTTAACCCAAATATCTCATTTTTGAGTCAAGAAATTTTGATTTAGGCAGTCTTAGCATCTGTTAACGAAAAGTACTAGTCTTTTAAGCCTTAAAGAATTAATAAAGTTGTAACACCCCCTAGTTTAACTATATTGTCATGTACAGTCAAACTATGAAGTATTATTCTTTCTTAAACCATATCTTTAGTTTTATAAAAAGGTGGACAAATTCAAACTTTCTAAAATCTTAAAAAAAAACAAATTGCATGACATTTTTTGTTAAAAGTGTCTGTACAAAATATACAATTAAAAGAAGTTTTTACCAGCCTATTTTGCCATCATCTATAGTATTTACATCACACCAAAATATCTCAAAACAAAAATGTCGCCTACAGGTTAAGCTCGTCCACATCTGTATGATCATGGTGACAAAATGCAGGCCAAACAACCAACTACTCAACACCAAAATATGGCCCTTCATCTGCATCACAAGACTAAAATGAGATAAAGTTCAGTAAGTAAAAACTATGCATGCTTATGTATGCTTTAAAATCTCATCAAGTTCCCATTGTACACTTTTTTTTCCTAAACATTTGAGTCTATACATTTTCTTTTTAAAAAAATACTCATAGTTGGGCCCCTTAATATATTGCTAGTCCCATAAGTCGATAGGTCGTGATAACATTGGGCGGAAACTCTAGCCAAGAGTAAAAATAAGGTGCGACTGTCGTGTGAGGTTTTTGAAAACTCCTTCCCTCATCAAAGGAGCATCCCACACCGTGCTAATATTGTCCCACTTCAATGAGACACATCATACGATCTGTATGTCCCGCTTCAGTGAGAGAGTCTGCATCAACAGATTTACCTACCTAGCTCTGACAGACTAGCAATTGCCAATAAAACTTATCGTATAAAATTGGTACAATGGTATACACTTTCCAATACTTTGTAATGAAATTCTTAATTTACATCTAAGACTTACCATGCATATGCAATTTCATAACTTTCAAGAATAAGTAAGTTTCACATAGTGACAAAGTTTCACATAATGACATCTTTTATATGGTCCTTGTGACGCAGTTGTAAGTCTTTACTTATCTCGTATCCTGAATAGAAATTAATAGTAGAAAGGGTCAATATCCTCTAGAGATTGGTGTATTAATCACCTGTCATAAATCACTATTATCTAGGATGCACATTTTGCCAAAAGAATGTATCAAGATACTTGAACAAGACCGAGATCACAACTTCCACCAAATTAGAAAACTTGAATATAAAATGACTCGAAAGTATACTAATCACTTAAGGTACTTAGCAGCTAATAACTAGCATTGAAAAACTGTTTAAAAAGTATTAAAATATGAATGTTAGTTCATTAGCACAAAAATGATCCAAAATAACACGTAATTTTGTAAAACTAGTCCATTTGCTTCTAAATTGTGCCATTTTACTTTAAAAACATTTGAACAGCACCTTTCTTATTTTTAGGATATTCTCACATGATTAAAATCATGGTTTTAAACCTGCAATAACATTTTACAAGTCAATTCCTACATATACATCTCAAAGAGAATTACTTAGAATGACATAAGTATACTTGAACTCTTTTTCGGTTTAAATAAAGTTTAAAACCATATTTACACTTGTGTATCATCACAACCAGCTACCAGATGAGTGTAATAAATAATATGATCAATAAAATATATACTCTAAGTTTAAGAAATCAGATTACAAGTATAGAAAACTTAATTTACTACACATGAAAACACTTAACTCCATAAACAGCAAACTTTCGGGCTTTGGGTCTAACTTTGATCATCCACTTAAATTATACATTTCAAGCAATATATAAGCTTCCTAGGACTTTTATTCTTCAAATAAAAGCTTTGGTTTAAGGGCTACAGTAAGAAAAATCAACTAAAAATTTAAAATCCCAATTAGGCCTTACCTTGACTAGTTTGATCTTTTGTTGAGGCTCTTGCCTTCTACCTCTATCAATCTAGTTTCCAAGGCTTAGAATTAGAAGGAACCACTATTTACGTGGGAACAAGTAGAGAATTGAAATTAAAGGATAAGACCTAGAAAGAAGAACTAGTTTTGGTCTATCTTGCTTTCTAGAGCTCTAACTTGAATTCTACCACTTGGAAACTCTTAGATATGACTAAGAAGAGTTGAGAGAACTGTAGAAAGGTGTTGAAGAGGTTCAAGTCATGGTTGGAGAGAAAGAGAAAGAAAATGACCGGATTTGGTCTAAAAGTGATACTTAATAACTAAGAAATGGCATAACTTAAATTCTTAGGGGTATTTTAGGTATTTTGCACATTACTTTCTATGTATCCAGCTCTAAACTATTCTTAGCATAGTCACCATATTTCTGGTCATTCCCATACACCTAAGTGTAGACAAAGTTGGTGAATCCTAGCTTAGAAAGTGAAACCTAGTCATACTTTGACCTATAATCCCATGTGACAGCTCTTATTGTAATCTGGTGAAACTTAGCCTTATAACCAATCATTAAACATAAAAATAACTCAGTTAGACTCCAATTAATAATGAAAACATAGTATTAGCACTCAATTATTAGAATGCACAAAAATGACATCATGCGATTAAGCTGAATCTAAGCTAGTTTAGTGCAATAAAACACAAATCAATGTCGTAAATGCCACCTTATACTTATCTGGAGCCGAATAATAAAATATTATAAATGAGTCCTAGACATTGAATTAAAGCTATTTGATGTGTTAAACACAGTGAATTTGGCTCCAAAATGCGTGAAAATTGCATTTTACTGAAAAACTACTATTTGACCAAGTTATCAATAAACATGATCTTAATGTATGTGCACATAATATTACTTTCATAAATATATTTTTTGTTCTTTTAGCACACCCAGCTCTCTCTCTCTCTGAGGATATTGAACCTTTATACTATATCAGGACACGTTGACAATCATTAGTACAATAACATGTATGTAAATGTACATAACATAAGGAATGAGTATGTTACTATGAAACTGGTATTAATAACTTCTAGATGCCTAATATGATTAGAACATGTTTATTATTGGATTGGTACGCATGTGAGAATCTCAGGCACCACAATTCTCCTCTCCTTATAAAATTTCATCCTCGAAATTTGCTTACCCAAATAAGTGTGGATACTTAGTTTTCATCTCTTCTTCTCTTTCCCATGTGGCCTCTTCTACTTCATGGTTCTTTCACAGTACTTTGACTAAAGGAATTTTCTTGTTTCTAAGTTCCTTCTCTTTTGTATCCAAGATCTTAACTGGATGTTCCTCATAACTCATGTCTTGACTTAGCTCCAATTGCTCATAATTCAAACATGTGAAGGATTTGAAATGTACCTTCTTAACATAGAGACATGGAATACATTGTGTATGTTCGACAATAAAGGTGACAAAGCGAGTCTATAGGCAATATCTCCAACTTTGTCGAGTATCTCAAAAGGACCTATATATCTGGGACTTAGTTTTCCTTTCTTCCTAAACCTCATTATTCCTTTTATGGGAGCAACCTTCAGGAATACTTTATCTCCAACGTTAAATTCTAATTTTCTTCTTTGAGAATCTGAATAATGTTTCTATCTACTTTGAGCAGCTAGTATCCTTTTTCGAATCTTTTCTGCTGCCTCATTTGTCTCTCTTATCAGTTTTGGACCAAGAAATTTTCTCTCCTCTATCTCATCCCAATGAATAGGAGATCTGCACTTTCTTCTATACAATGCTTCATATGGGGGCATTTCAATGGAAGCTTGGTAATTATTATTGTAAGCAAATTCTAGAAGTTGCAGATATTTGCTCCAAGATCCACAGAAATCCAACACATAAGCTCTGAGCATGTCTTCAAGGGCTTATATAGTTCTCTCTGATTGCCCATCAGTTTGAGGATGAAAAGTTGTACTAAATGCCAATTTTGTACCCATTGCCTCTTGAAAACTCCTCCAAAATTTGGAAGTTAATTTAGAATCTCAGTCAGAGATGATAACTTTTGGAATACCATGTAGTCTTACAATCTCTTGAACATATAATCGAGCAAACGGTCCAAGTTATAAGTTATTCTAACCAGAAGAAAATGAGCTAATTTGGTATATCTATCTACAATCACCCAAATAGCATCATGTCTCTTATTTGTCTTAGAAAGTCCAACAACAAGATCTATAGCAATCTCTTCCCATTTCCAAAAGCTTTAATTTCCTAGCAGGTCTTTGATGTTCAGTTTTAACTTACTGGCATATGAGACACTGCTCTATAAACTCAACCACATCTTTTTTCATACCAGGCCACCAGTAATGCATCTTTAAGTCTCTATACATCTTTGTAGTACCAGGATATACAGAGCAGGGAGTGGTATGAGCTTCTGTCAAGATTTCCTTTCTAACAATTCCACCAAGCACATACAATCTATTTTCATACCATCACTAGAAATCTAAAAGGCCACCTCCTTTCCGGATTCTATCTTACTCTTTAAATTCATCAAATAGGGATCCGTATTCTAGCCTCGTTTGATACTATTTAAAATTGTAGGTTGAAGAGTAAGAGATGCCAATCTTTCTGTTAAACCTGAAGATACAATCTCTAACTCTAACTTATATAAATCCATTACGAGATGTTTTATATCAACATACTTAATAGTCATAGCAGCTAATGATTTCCTACGTAAAGCATCAGCAACCACATTGGCTTTTCTTGGATGATAGTTAATCTTACAGTCATAATCTTTCACCAGTTCAAGCTATTTTCTTTATCTCATATTCAGTTCCATTTGGGTAAAGAAGTACTTGAGATTCTTGTGATCTATGTAGATTTCATATTTCTCCCCATAAAGGTAATGTCTCCAAATTTTTAGTGCAAAAATAACTGCTACTAGCTCTAAATTATGAGTAGAATACTTCTTTTTATATTCCTTTAATTGCCTAGAGGCATAAGCAATGACTTTGCCATTTTGTATCAGAACACATCCTAGACCATTCTTCAAGGTATTACTGTAAACAATAAATCCTCCTAATTCGGATGGTATTGAAAGTATAGGGGCTGCTACCAAACAATGCTTCAGTTCCTCAAAACTCTTTTCACAACTATCGTTCCATTGAAACTTCACATTCTTTCTTGTTAAATGAGTCAATGGAGAAGCCAGCTTCGATATTCCTACAACAAAACGTCTATAATTACCAGCTAATCCCAAGAAACTACGAATCTCTGAAACAGTTACAGGTCTTGGCCAACTACTTATAGCTTCAACTTTCATTGGATCCACAGAAATACCATTTTCAGAAACTACAAGACCAAAGAAGATAACTTTATCCAACCAGAATTCGCACTTCTTAAACTTAGCATACAACTACTTTTCTTTAAGAATTCTCAAAATGGTCCTCAAATATTTCATATGGTCCTCCCTTCAGTATGAGTAAATTAGAATATCATCGATGAAAACTATAACGAATTTATCTAAGAAATCTTTGAACACTCTATTCATCATGTCCATGAAAGTAGCTGGGGCATTAGTTAATCTAAAGGGCATCACTAAATACTCATAGTGCCCGTATCTCATTCTAAAAACTGTTTTTAGAATATCTTCCTCCTTAATTTTCAACTAGTGGTATCCTGATATTAAGTCAATCTTTGAAAACATAGAAGCTCCTTGCAATTGATCAAACAAATCATCAATTCTGGGAAGGGTATACTTGTTTTTAATTGTGACCTTATTCAGTTTTCTATAATCAATGTAAACCCTCATAGTCCCATCTTTCTTCTTTACAAACAAAACTGGAGCACCCCATGGTGAAAAGCTTGGGCAAATAAAACCCTTGTCCAACAACTCTTGTAACTGTACTTTCAATTCATTTAACTCTGCTAGAGCCATTCTATAAGGTGCCTTGAAGATAGGAACCGTACCGGGCAATAAGTTAATAACAAACTCTATCTCTCTATCAGGTGGTAACCCAGAAAAATCTTTAGAAAATACATCAAAAAATTCATTAACTACTGGTAATTCTTCAGGTTTCAGTTTTAACTCTTCTCTAGTATTCATTATGTATGCCAAGTAACCTATGCATTCCTTCTCTAGTAACTTCCTTGATTATATTGAGAAAATGATTGGAATTATCGAGTTTCTACCAGTACCAACAAAAGTGAACTTCTCTATATTTGGTGGCTGAAACACTACCCTCTTCAAATAGCAATCAATAGTAGCATGGTATTTAGATAACCAATCCAAACCTAAGATAACTTCAAAATCTTACATATCCAATACTATCAAATCTACACACAAGTCTTTATCAGCTATTTGGATTGGAAATGCCTTAAGAATTTGATTAGAACATAAAGCTTTTCCTGATGGAAAGGTCATACAATATTTAAAATTCAAGTACTCTAGTGTTTTGCACAATTTCCTCACAAATACAGGTGACGCAAATGAATGTGTAGCCCTTGAATCTATTAATGCATGAATAGGAATACTAGAGACAAGAATCTCACTTGCTACAATAGATGGATTCACCTCGACATCTTCTTTAGTCATCGTATACACACGAGCTGGGACTTTCTTCTGCTCCTCTGAAGTGTTTGGACAATTCTTTGCAAAGTGACTAGACTTTCCACACAGGAAGTAAGCACCAAAACTCATTAAACACTCTTTATGATGAGTCTTCCCATATTTAGGACAAACGGTCCTCTGAATAGTAGCTGATTGTGTTTGTTGGCCTGTAGCTTGGCGGTTTTGGGGCTCTTATCTTTCTCTTTGATCTGTTGCCACTTTCTTTTATTTCCACTAGCCCCTAGTTGAGATTCTCTTCCAAAGGTTATATTTCTCTTTGCCATATTTATTATCCTGCGAATTTTCTGAGCTTTTCTAACCCTTAACTCAGCCTCTTCTGCTTCAAGAGCTTTGTCTACAACCTCAGCATAAGGTATATCTTTATGAGCAGATATCTTAATATCCTTATAAATTTCTGCCTTGAGCCCTTGTAGGAATCGGTTTACTTTTAGCTCATTTCTATTCACCATATGTGGAGTAAATCGAGATAACTCTTCAAATTTCTTAATATAGTCACTAACAGACATACTTTCCTGTTTCAGATTAAAAAACTCAGCAGCCTTCATCATCTTGTGTGTATTGCTGAAATATTTTCTATAGAATATTACCTTAAACTGCTCCCAAGTAAGCCTGTTAACATCAATGATGGACTTTATAGAATCTCACCAATGTCTAGCATCCATCTAGAACATAAAAGTAGCACATGAAACCTTTTCCTCGTCAGGGATTCTAATATAATCAAAGAAAATACTCCAAATCCACTCTTTTGCCAACAGTGGATCAGTTTCACCCTTAGAAGCTGGAAGCTTATTCTTTTTAAATCTCTCACAAGCTAGTTCATTGGTTTCTTGTCTAGCTACACCCTGTGGTATTTGTTCTCCATATCTTTCCACTCCTTCCATAAGCCTTTCTAATTATCTTGCATGTGTCTCAACCAACTCTGTCAACTGATCTATAATAGCATCCTTGTTAGTCTCATTTTCAGTAGTACCCCTTTTATCACCCTTTCACTCACTAGTTTGATACTTAGTCCTTGGCATGATTCCCTGTAAAGTTGCCCTTTCACTTACATCCACGCATAATAGCCAATAATAAAAAGATAACATATCGTAACATATCGTATCAAATTTAATGCCAATACAAAAAATTAAAACTTACTAGTTGACTGAGCTTTTTGTCACATGATCATATGCATGTAGACAGTCTTCAGAAATGATTAAACCTCTGCTCTGATACCAATACTGTAATACCCCCTAGTTTAACTATATTGTCATATACAATCAAACTCTGAAGCATTATTTTTTCTTAAACTATATCCCTAGTTTTATAAAAAGATGGGCAAATTTCAACTTTCTAAAACTTTTAAAAAAAGCAACTGCATGGCATTTCTTGTTAAAAGTGTCTTTACAAAATATACAATCAAAAGAGGTTTTCACCAGTCTATTTTGCCATTAACAGTAGTATTTACATCAAACCAAAATATCTCAAAACAAAAACATCGCCCACAGGTCAAGCTCATCCACATCTGTATGATCATAGCAACAAAATGCAGGCCAGCTACTCAACACCAAAGTGTGCCCCTTCATCTGCATCACGAGACTAAAATGAGCTAAAGCTCAGTAAGTAAAAACTATGTATACTTATGTATGCTTTAAAATCTTATCAAGTTCTAATTGTACACTTTTCTTTGTTAAATATTTGAGTCTATGCATTTTCTTTAAAAAAAAATACTCATAGTTCGGCCTCTTAATACATTGCTAGTCCCATAAGTCGATAGCTCGTGATAACATTATGTGAAAACTCTGACCAAGAGTAAAAATAAAGTGCGACCATTGTGTGAGATTTTTGAAAACTCATTCCCTCATCAAAGGGGCATTCTATACCACGCTAATATTGTCCCACTCAATGAGACACATCATAAGATCCACAAGTCCCATTTCAACGGGAGAGTCTGCATCAATAGACTATCCAGCTCCGACAGACTAGTAATTATCATTAAAACTTATCTTATAAATTGGTACAATGGTACTCACTTTCAAATACTTTGTAATGAAATTCTTAATTTACATGTAAGACGTGCCATGCACATGCTATTTCATAACTTTCAAGAATAAGTAAGTTTCACATAATGACATCTTCTATATAGTTCTTGTGACGCAGTTGTAAGTTTTTACTTACTTCATGTTCTGAATACAAATTAATAGTGGAAAAGGTCAATATCCTCTAGAAATTGGTGTGCTAATCACCTGTCATAAATTATTATTCAAGATGCACATTTTTCTAAAAGAATGCATCAAGATATTTGAACAAGACCGAAATCACAACTTCCACCAAATTAGGAAACTTGAACATAAAATGACTCGGAAGCATACAAATCACTAAAGGTACTTAGCAGCCAGTAACTAGCATTGAAAAACTATTTAAAAAGTATTAAAATATGAATGCTAGATCATTAGCAAAAAAATGATCTAAAATGACACGTAATTTTATAAAACTAGTCCATTTGCCTCTAAATGGTGCCATTTTATTTTAAAAATATTTGGACAGTACCTCCCATACTTTTAGGACATTTTTAAACCTCCAATAATATTTTACAAGCCAATTCCCATATATACACCTCAAAGAGAATTACATAGAATGACATAAGCACATTTGAATTCTTTTTTGGTTTAAACAAAGTTTAAAACTACTTTTACACTTGTGTGTCGTCACAACTAGCAACCAGATGAGTGTAATAAATAATAGGATCAACAAAATATTCATTCTAAGTTTCAAAAATTAGATTACAAATATAGAAAACTTAATCTGCTACACATGAAAACACGTAACTCCATAAATAGCAAACTTTTGGACTTTGGGTATAACTTTGATTATCCACCTAAATTCTATGTTTTCAGTAATATATAAGTTTCTTAGGACTTTTATTCATCAAATAAAAGCTTTGGTTTAACGGCTGCAGTAAGAAAAATTAACTAAAAACTTAAAATCCCAATTAGGCCTCACCTTGACTAGTTTGAGTTTTTGTTAAAGCTCTTGCCTTCTACCTCCACCAAACTAATTCCAAAGGCTTAGAATTAGATTTTAGGACTCAAGAGGACCCGAAAGAACCATTATTTAAGTAGAAACAAGTAGAGAATTGAAATTAAATGACAAGACCTAGAAAGAAGAACTAGTAGAATTACCTGACTAGTTTGGTCTATCTTGCTTTTTAGAGCTCTAACTTGAATTCTACCAATTGGAAACTCTTGGATATAGCTAAGAGGAGTTGAGAGAAGTGTAAAAAGATGTTGGAGAGGGTCAGGTTGTGGCTGGAGAGAAAGAGAAAGAAAATGACCGGATTTGGTCTAAAAGTGATACTTAATGACTAAGAAATGGCATAACTTAAATTATTAGGGGTATTTTGGATATTTTGCACATTACTTTCCATGTGTGCAACTCTAAAACATCCTTAGCATAGTCATCACGTTGCTGGTCATTCTCATACACCTAAGTGTAGACAGAGTTGGTGAATCCTAGCTTAGAAAGTGAAAACTAGTCATACTTTGACCTATAATCCCATGTGACAGGTCTTATTGTAAACCTAGCCCCATAACCAGTCATTAAACATAAAAATAAGTTAATTAGACTCCAATTAATAATAAAAACATAGTATTAGTACTCAATTATTTGAATATACAAAAATGATATTACGCGATTAAGCTGAATCTAAGCTAGCTTAGTGCAATAAAACACAAATCAGTGTCATGAATGCCACCTCGTGCTTATCTGGAGCCGACAAATAAAATGTTATAAATGAGTCTTAGACATTGAATTAAAGCTATTTGACGTGTTAAACACACTGTGAATTTGGCTCCGAAATACGTTTACTGAAAAACTACTATTTGACCAAGTTATCAACAAATATGATCTTAATGCATGTGCACATAATATTACTTTCATAAATATATTCTTTGTTCTTTTAGCACACCCAACTCTCTCTCTCTCTCTCTCTGAGGGTATTGAACCTTTATACTGCATCGGAATACTTCGATAATCATTAGTGTAATAACATGTATGTAAATGCACATAACATAAGGAATGAGCATGTTACTATGAAACTGGTATGAATGACTTCTAGATGCCTAATATGCAATTAGAATATATTTATTATTGGCTTAGTATGCATGTAAGAATCTCAGGTACCACAAAAGTAATTCTTGACATAAAAGAAAAATACAATTTGTAAATAACATTAAAAGATGGGGTGGTTTTTCTTTTTCTTTTTCCTACAACACCTAGTTAAACACACAAGAAACATGGTAGGGATACACTTACCTTCCAAGTTTCTATTTTCTCTCTTGGAGTTTTTGACAAAGTTTCCCAGTATCAACAATTTACTGGAGGTTAATATACTAAGGTTAGGCCTAGAACCAAAAACTATATTAAAAACTAAAAATGGATGTGCATAACCTATTTTCCCAAGAACTTTTCTTTCTTCTTCTTTTACCACCAAAATAGATATCCTCTTCTCTTAGTGAGTATTCTTAGACTCTAGAGTGATAAGAGAAAGGTAAGGGAAGATGAAATATGGATTATGGCTTTTAGGGTTTAGGAAAGAGAGAGAGAGAGTGGGTAGAAGAAGTTTTCTTCTTGCTCTCTTTTAGAGAAAGATTGAGAGGAGAGAGAGAAAGGAAGAGAGGGAGAGGGTTTTGGCCAAGTAAATAGAGGGAGTGAGTATTGAGTCTCCAAGTGTCAAATGAAAGGTTTTTTCATAGTTCATACATAGGAGGCATCCTACAATGCGTCAGTTTCGCACTTCCTCCTCTAGGCCATGCATTTCCTACCTGCCACTTTTGTCTATGCTTTGCATTCATTTCTAGTTTTTCTTTTTTTTAATTTTTAGAGGCCAGAGATACCACTAGAGATATTAACTGGACAATGTCGACCCAGACATATTAAGCTACAGCACATTCGTGCCTCGTGCTACATCAGACCGGGCATGCATAATATCATATTGTTCTAGTCTGAGCACAATTAGTAATCGTGTCGTGCCAGTCTGAGCACGATTACTAATTGTACCGTATTATGCCTAGCCCGTTACATGCTTATATCCTGTCCATGCTCGATTTTGTGCTAGTAACATATTATTATCGTGCTTGTCTATTTTCATTCCTAGTTGTTTCCATCTTCAATATTATGCTATTACCATGCCTAATCATGCCCGTTTTTTAGTGTTGTGCTATTTTTTGTGCCTAATCGTACTCATTTTCGATATTGTACTATTTTCGTGTCTGTTTCTGATATTATACTAGTTCTGTACAAATACAATCATTTTACATACCATGTTATTTCTATATCTAATCGTGTTTGTTTTTTATTATATTATTCTTGTGTCAAATCTTGTTCGTTTTTTTACATCATATACGATTTCAAGCCTAATTATTTCCATTTTCAAACTCTTATTATTCTTATTACATAATTGTGCTCATTATTGATTTTTTTTCAAATTTAATTATTTTAATACTATTACATATATTTCCTTTTAAGTAATTATGAATTGTTAAATTATTGATAAGTGAATATTTGAGCTTTTATTTGATTATTCTTCTACATTTATTTTGGTTTTTTTTCTTGGAATTCCCAGGTTTTTAATGTTATTTTTATGTTTATAGGTGTTTAAGAAAAGAAGGAAAGAAACAAAGGCGAAATCGGGCGAAAACAGAGCAAATAGATGAAATTTGAAAAAATGGAACTACAGGATCCAGCGTTGCGGCACCATGATAAGGAGGATATTTACCTCCAAATCAAGTACATTTCGAGCTCAAATAGTAGTGTGTTCTAAGCATTTTTGTTGTGTTGATATATTTTTATTTATTTTTATAATTCTTGTGAATAAATAAGAATAAAGGTGCATTTGTACCTCAAAATGGGTTTTTCAAACCATTTGAATTGAAGTTGGATTCAATACGGATGTAACACAATGAAAATGAGGCAAATCGAAACTAAAACGGAGAAATGGCGCACTCGGGAAACAATATAGTGCAGCAGGGCACCTCTAGGTAGAAAGGGGGGTGCAATTATGCCCTTGGGAGGTGCCTCTACGCCTCCTCTACTGCTCGAAGGCCACCCGAGGATGCGCAGCTGCACCCCTGATGCGTTCAGGACTAGTTTTTTAGCCCTTTTAATGAGTTTTGATGGCTCGGATTGCTCCTTTCTCATAATCCAACGATGGAGACTTATCCATCCTTAAATGGTGCTTGAATTTGACCTAGAATGAAGCTTAAAAAGGGGATGAAGGCACAAATTTCAGCTGTAGAAAATTAGAGAGAAAACACACTAAATTCCTAGAGAGAAAAGCTTGAAGATGTAGATCTCTTGAAGTATTCTTGGGAGAGAATTTTGAAGACTTAAAGACTTGAAGCTCATCTCCACAAGAGTTTTTCTTTTCTTTTCTCTCTACCCTAATCTCTCTTGAAATTTGTATTGGGCATTTTGTGAAATCTTGAATGGATATTATGAATTTCTTGTTGAGATTAGCAATGGATTCTATTATACTTATTTATATTTGATAACTATGATTTGATTTTTCCTTCTTAATACTTTGTTTCGATTATTTTGTTGATTATTGGTCTATTTTCCATTGTCAATTTATGCTTGAGGTGAAATCCTAGGTTAAGTGTCATTGAAGAAAGGATTTACGAATTTCTTTGGATCGTTTGAGCCTTTGAAGCTAACCTTTTAAAAATTTATCCTTAGTTAACTCCACTTGAGCATAATTTTTCTATTTCCTTCATCACCCTCACAAGTGCATCCAAGCCACTAAATCTCATTCACCTTGCTTAAAGTCATCACTAGTAGGCATAACTGCATTGCACTCTTTCATAATTCATTGAGCATAAAGACAAGTATGGGTTATTTGGAGAATTGTTGGTTGATTGGTTGGTTAAAAAATAAGAGAAAACAAAAAGAAAGAGTTTGTATAAATTATGTATTACCTTTTATTCTTTTCAACATTAGAGATAATATTAATTTTGAGTTTGGGGGTGAGATTTATGTTTCTCTTCCTTTTGTCACAATCCTTATGCTTGTAAAAAAAATTAAAAACAAAAACAAAAAACAAAAAAAAAAAGAATGAAAAGAAAAAATATATATATCGAAAAAAAATAAAGGATTGTGTTTAGTGTTGTGTTCTTATGAATAAACTTGTTATGGGATTGTTTGAAGGAAGAAGGAAGAAAAATGATGAAATGAGGGGTTGGTGAGTGAATTTTTTTTAAGGAATCATGCAAGATCCTTGAGTTGTAATGCAAGCTTAGAGTGATCTGAGCCGAAAATTGCCCTTCTTATCTACCCTTCATCTCGGACTTACATTACAATCCTTCAAAGACTTTTTGATCTTCGATGACACTATAATCTAAATTAGTGGAGAGTGACATGAAGAATGGGCTTATGGTAGTTCTAACTTGCATTATCTAGAGATCACTTATAGTCTACTAAACACATAAGTCTATCCGGAGTTCATTTGGTTAAGTGAGATTGATTATGCACACACTTACATGAGAGGGTTTTGAGTGAAGTGAAAACCGATACTTGATGTTGAAATTCTAAAAACTTTCAATGGTTGCATTTCATTCGAGCTTAGAATGTTTTATGATTTCGGAGATACTTGCACGGTTGTTGATTCAATACAAAACTCACATGTTTACGTTTTTGTTTAGTACTTGATTTGTATTTTAATTTTTGTTATTTTGTTTTGCTTGAGGATAAGCACATATTTGAATTTAGAAGTATTTGATGAGGAGGACATACCTCTAAATCAAGTATGTTTCGAGCTTAAATAGTTGTGCATTTTCAAGCGTTTTTGTTGGTTTGATATATTTTTGTTTGTTTTTATAGTTCTTATTAATAAATGAGAATCAAGGTGAATTTGTGCCTCAAAAATAGATTTTTTTTAACTATTTAGACTGAATTTTGATCCGATACGGACATAACCCAACAAAAATGAGGCAAATCAGAGCTACAACAGAGAAATAGCGCACTCGAAAAGCAACATAGTGCAGTAGGTACAACAGGCCGTGCACTCGTGCCTCTTAGGAGGTGCCCCTGTACATCTAGGTAGAAAAGGGCATGTAGTTGCACGGGTGCCTCCCCCACTACCCGAAAGCAGCCCTGGGAGGTGCAGCTGCACCCCTAATGCATCTTGGAAGCATTTTTAAACCCTTTTAATGAGTTTTAACGGCCCGAATTGCTCCTTTCTCATCCAACGATGGAGACTCATCCATCTTTAAGTGGTACTTGAATTTGACCTAGAATGAAGCTTAAAAAGGGATAGAGACATAAATTTCAGATGTGGAGAATTGTAGAGAAAATACACCAAATTCTTAGAAAGAAAAACTTGGAGTTAGAGATTTCTTGAAGAATTCTTAGGAAGAGATTCTTGAAGACTTGAAACTTGAAGCTTATCTCAACAAAAGTTTTTCTTTTCCTTTCACTCTACCCTAATCTCTCTTGACATTTGTATTAGGCGTATTATGAATTCTTGTTCGGATATTATGACTTCTTGTTAAGATTAGCAATGGATTCTATTATGCTTGTTTATATTTGATAACTATGATTTTGATTTTTCCTTTTTAATACTTAGGGAGAGATTCTTGAAGACTTGAAACTTGAAGCTTATCTCTACAAGAGTTTTTCTTTTCCCTTCTCTCTATCGTAATCTCTCTTGAAATTTGTATTGGGCATATTATGAGTTCTTGTTTGGAGATTATGACTTCTTGTTGAGATTAGCAATGGATTCTATTATGCTTGTTTATATTTGATAGCTATGATTTTTATTTTTCCTTTTTAATACTTTGTTTTGATTATTTTGTTGATTATTTATATGTTTTCCATTGTCAATTCATTTATGCTCTTCCTTGCTCATTGCTTCTAATTTATTTGGCCAATAAATTAGTTGAATTTAAGTTGTGATTTTGATGCTCATGAGAGATTAATTTCATATTCCAGAATTGAGAGGCATAGTTTACGTTGTTGTGAGACTGGGAGGAGATCAATACCTAGATAATCACTTCGATAGTTTTAGGTTGTTTGGGTTATTGTGAGACTGAAAGGTGAGCAATATCTTAACTTCTATTTGAGGGCTTAAACTTAATGAACACTTAATTTATCGGGTTAGAAAGGGATATCAACTTAGGTTAGCTAGGGGTACTATCTCATTTGACGCTCGAGAGAGGTAATGAGGTTAGATTAGATCCCTCAATTAGTGAACTGGGTGGAATTTAATCAGTAATTACTTAATTTGACGAACTTATGAGTAATTAGGTATAATCAAATCCTTAGTATATTTGTGCATAGTTGTATCCATATTTTCTTTACACTTTATTCTCTTTATCTTTGTTTTGGTTTGTTTATTTTTATATTCATTTAGTTTTTATGCCTAAATAAAGTCGGGTTGCGATAATCTTAGTACTTAGTGATAATTTAAAACCCAATCTCTATGGATCGACCCGTCTTACTACTATACTAGCTAGTTTTGATTTTTATTAGGATATCCTAGGTTAGTTAATAGGAGGAGAATATTATAAATTGTAAATTTGATTTTGAGCGTTTATAACTAACGACTAAATGTTTTCCATTATCACGCCAACTCTCAGGTTTTTGAAGGTTTTGTTCTTAAAATTCTAGTGCCGCAGCGCCAGTACTCCAGCCCCACAGTGCCAGAAAAATTGGGAAACTGCCCTTAGTGAGTTTTTCAGCACAAAATTAATCCTCTAGCTTTGGAAAACTACTCAAGCACAACTCTGAGCCCTCTTATACTATAAAAAGACCTCTCTAGCTCAAAAATATTCATTCCTAGACACGCATAATTATTTATCCTTAGAGTCTAGAGAGAGATACAGAATCAAGAGGAGAAGAAGAGTTTGGAGGTCATTTTCAGCAACTTCCTGCAGTTCTATTCCTTTCTTCTTCTTTTATATCTTTTGTTTATTTATCCTTGTACGATGTTCTTGTTGTTTATCCTTTTTCACATGCTAGTCTAGGTTTCTTTTAGGTTAAGGGTGATTTTAAAGCCCTAGATATGTAATTGAATTGATTATTTCCAAGTTTTCATATATGTCAATCAATTATTTAGATTTGTCCATATTCTTCTATGCTTAATAATTATTGTGATTATTATTTATTGTTTAGATAGTCAGCTTAGAATATGTATTGCGATAGTTAGGAATTAGATCTGTAATTGCCTTGTTTCTATTAAAGATAGCATGATTTTAGTTAGATATGATTGTGTAATTTTGTTTAGCTATGATGAAGAATATGACCTAGGTTAAAGGATCCCGAGCTTGTGAAATGACTTGTCTAGTTTAGTATATTTTCCTAGTCTTAATGTGTTAACCAGATTAATTGAGAGACCTGATTCGAGATTGTCTAGATGATAGGATTTAGATGAAGAGTTTCTTTTGTCTAATGAATTTAGAGGAAAATTAGATATAATAGAGCTTGTTATTATCTCTAGCTAAAGAATTTGAATGTTGATTGATGCGAAACTTGGTAATTAATATAGTGAAATGTTTAGTGGTGATGAATGAACTTATAATGTATTTATTTTATTCTTGCTTTCTTTTTATCTACTTTAAGTTTTAATATGTTTAGATTTAGTTTAGATTAAAACCTCCTTATAACTATAGGATTAATAGTTTATTAGTTCCTCGTAGGATCGACCCTTACTACCACTATACTAGGTTAAACTAGGATAACAATAGAAAGGTTTTAATTTGTTATGTAATGACCACATCAATTGTTATGTAATACAAAGAAATTATTTAAGAATTAAGATAACGTGTTATATAAAAATAAATCTAAATTGAAATGTTAGAGCGTATATGAGAAATGGTATTAAATTTTTATAGTTAAAACATACTCTAACTAAATTAGCGCTTACTCAAATTATATCAAAATGTATAACTCTAAAGTTATGATTGATATCTACCTAAATTGTATTTTTCTTTCTTAACCTTTTAAAGATTTTCTATTGGAGGTGAGTTGTTTTGTCTTAGATTCTTAATATATTTAAACTCTTTAGCCCAAACTTATTAAGTTTTTAAAAAATTAGAAATTGAAGTAATATTTATAATATATATTATTTTTCACATAGAAATTACTTTAATTTTAATTTTTTGTAATTTTTTTACATTTTTTGTATTAAAATTATGCTTAAAAATTATATTAAATTTAATTTAAGTATATTTTTTGCAACCTAATTATTTTTTTTATCGTGCCTATTATTCATGCATGTCGTACTACGTGTCCTGTTTATGTCGTGCTGCACAAGCACATTTACTTATTATGTCTTGTCAGCCCAGGTACGGTTATTTATCATGCAGTGCCTTGCCGAGCATGATTACTAATCATATCGTGTCTGTGTCGGCCCATTAGTACCATCCTACTTTGACACCACTAGTTACCACCCCCCTAAGGTTTTATATCTGTAACTCTCATCTTTATATATATATATATATATATACCTATCTCATTTCCACCTTTCTATTGATTTTGTCCCCTCAATTTTCAGCTTTGATCTATTATGTTTTTGTCGCCTTTCATTATTTTGTTCTCTTTAAATCCTAACCCTCCTAAATATGGCATGATCTTAACTTTGATGTAACATAATTATTTTTGGATTGAATGACAATGTGTTAATTTCTAATGTGACCTCATTTGTTAATTTCTAACGTGACCTCATTAATTTTGGATTATGTTTGAACTAAGCAAGGTCAACTATATTAATTAAGTACATTATTGACCTAATAGTCATACTTATTTTGATGTCATTGACTCTAGATTTTGAAACTTAATTATGTCACATTTTTACCCAAGTGTCCCTAAGTCATCTTTGTGCACATATTATTTTCCTTTAGCATTAATTTCTTGTTAAGGAAAACTAACTTATTATCTACAAGCTAAACAATGAGAAATTAAAGTTTTGTCACATAATAATTAACATCATAATCACACCACACTTATGAATTCATGCATCAAAAAACTAAACTCCCATTGATAGATCATAATAGTCAGTTAGTAAATATTCTACTAATGTTACAAGTCTAGGGTTTTTACTCCTCGTACTTTTAAAATTCGTAGTTCTGGTTTTTTTTTTTCCTCATATGTTCATACACATTTATTTGAAACTTCATTTTAAATATATTTTGAAAAGGAAAAAGTTGTAGAAGATTTGATCCTGGGTATCTTGTAATCATTTGTGCCTGGGTTTTGGAGGTGATTTTTCCCTCATATGTTTTATGCGCATTTATTGGAAGCTTTTTAAAATATATACTGAAAAGGAAAAGAGTGTAAACGAGAATGAGTATTCTTGTAATTATTTGAGTATGTGATGGGTTTTGGAGGTGATATTATTAATTTTGGGTGTTAGGCTTTAATGGCTTTATTTGTTGAATTAATGAGATTGTTTTAGTTACCTTTCTGGGGGGAAAAAAGAGAAAACGAAAAATAGATGATATGATCTAATAATCCAGAAATGGCCTATACTGTGAAACGGGCAGAAAAACCTTACAAGCCAATCTAGAGATATCAATATGGGCCAAGCTTTGCGATTCGGCCCACACACTGAAGAAAAAACACGATATCAGTCCAGCCTAAGCCTACATTAATCCAGGCCTAGGCCGACCCAGTACATATAATAGGGGTTGGGCTGGGCCTCAGCAATAGGCCCATTAACCTAGCCCGGTCCACATTAGGCCCGTATTAAAAATTTTAAAAAATCTTAATTAAATATTTTCATTTATATGCTTTTAATGTTATTTATTTACTTATTTTTATTTAGTTTTAATTTATTCTTTGACTTATGATCCTATATGGCCAATCTTATTGTAATTTGGTGGATCCTAGCCCCATAACCAATCATTAAACATAAAAATAAGTCAATTAGACTCCAATTAATAATGTAAACAAAGTGTCAATGCCTAATTATTAAAATGCACAAAGATAACATTACGCGATTAAGCTTAATCTAAGCTAGCTTAGTGTAACTAAACACCAATTAGTGTCGTGAATGCCACCTCGTGCTTACCTGGAGCCGAAAATTAAAATTCTATAAATGAGTCCTAGACATTGAATTAAAGTTATTTGACGTGTTAAACACACATTGAATTCGACTCCGAAGTGCGTGAAAATTACATTTTACCGAAAAACTACTATTTGACCAAGTTATCAACAAAGGTCATCTTAATGCATGTGCACATAGTATTACTTTCATAATTATATTCTTTGTTCGTTTAGCACACCAAACTCTCGTTCTGAGGGTATTGAGTCTTTACACTGCATCGGGATACTTTGACAATCATTAGTTGTAATAACATGTATGTAAATGCACATAACATGATGAATGAGCATGTTGCTATAAAAGTGGTATTAATAACTTCTAGATACCTAATATGCAATTAGAACATATTTATTAGCGGCTTAGTATGCATGTAAGAATCTCGGGCACCACATTTATTATATTTTTATGCTTTGCATTTTGATTATGAGCATGAACATTGGCATTTCGGTTTCAGTATACATGCTTGGCATTTCTAATGTGGCATTATCATATACATCATGAGGACATGCATGTTTTACAGAGAAGTCTAAGATATGTGACAGGTTTCCAAAATGCCGTAGCAATATTGTGCAAGGCCATGTTTATCAAAGAAACGTTGAGACCAGGTAACTTTCAGAAGGTTTTGTGTCACTGTTACGGGGAAGCGGGATAAATATTTACAGTTTGGAGTGGCAGCCCCAGGAAAGGGGGCAAGTCTGATGGGATTAGTCAGAAGGTTTGCCACAATGTTCCTCCTCCAAGGGATATAATGATTGTACTA
>JXTC01000165.1:79060-114116 GCA_002914845.1 Trema orientale
TTAGTGTAATAACATGCATGTAAATGCACATAACATAAAGAATGAGCATGTTTTTATGAAACTGGTATTAATGACTTCTAGATGCCTAATATGCAATTAGAAAATGTTTATTATTGGCTCTCTTAATTATGTGAGGAGCTGGATGTTACAATCCCCTCCTCCGTATAAAAATTTCGTCCTCGAAATTTGCTTACCCAAATAATTCTGGATACTTCATCCTCATTTCGTCCTCTCTCTCCCATGTCGCTTCTTCTACTGCGAAATTCCTCCACAAGACTTTAACTAGTGGAATTTTCTTATTTCTCAATTCTTTCTCTTTTCTGTCAAGTATCTGTACTAGTTGTTCCTCATATGTCAAATCCCGATTCAGTTCTAGTGGCTCATAACTCAACAAATGGGAGGGGTCCGAAACATATTTCCTCAATAAAGAGATGTGGAAGACATTGTGTACGCTTGACAGTGATGGAGGTAAAGCAAGTCTATACGTTACGTTTCCAACCCTTTCAAGGATCTCAAATGGTCCAATAAATCTGGGACTCAACTTTCCTTTCTTTCCGAATCTCATCACTCCTTTCATTGGTGCTACTTTTAAAAATACCATATCCCTTACATTGAATTCTACATCTCTTCGCATTGGATCAGCATATTTCTTCTGTCGACTCTGTGTAGCAAGCATTCTTTTTCTTATCTTTTCTATTGCCTCAGTTGTTTTTTTGACTAACTCTGGGCCAAGATACTTCTTTTCTCCCATTTCATCCCAATGGATAGGAGATCGACACTTTCTGCTATATAACATTTCATACGGAGCTACACCTATTGTTGCTTGATAACTGTTATTATAGGCAAACTCAATCAATGGCAGGTATTTACTCCATGATCCTTGGAAATCCAGAACACATGCCCTTAACATATCCTCCAAAGTCTGAATTGTCATTTCAGTTTGTCCATCTGTTGGAGAGTGATAAGCTGTACTGAACTTCAATCTGGTTCCCATGGCCTTCTGCAAACTTTCCCAAAACTTTGAAGTGAATCGTGGATCCCGATCTGAAATAATGGAAACTGGTACACCATGCAGTCTCACAATTTCTTGAATATACAATTCTGCAAACTGATCCGTAGTGTATGTCATGCGTACAGGAAGGAAGTGTGCTGATTTTGTGTATCTATCTACTATAACCCAAATGGCATCGTGCTGTTTCGAGGTTCTAGGTAATCCAACTACGAAATCCATAGTTATTTCTTCCCATTTCCATTCTGGAATCTGCAGTGGTTGTAATAAACCAGCAGGTCCCTGGTGTTCAGCTTTAATCTGTTGACATGTGAGACACTTGGCAATAAACTCAACGATATCTTTTTTCATTCCAAGCCACCAATAATGCATTCTCAAATCGTTATACATCTTTGTAGTTCTTGGGTGCAACGAATACGGTGTAGTATGAGCTTCTGTAAGAATTTCTCTCTTGAGTCCTTCATCATTTGGGACACAAAATCTATCTTTAAACCTCATAGTCCTATTAACTGAGATACTGAAATCCATGATCCTTCCACTTTCTAATTCATTCTTCTGTTTAATTAAGTACTTGTCAGTAAGCTGACCCTGTTTAATTCTTTCTAGCAATGTTGACTGAAGTGTCATTATTGCCAATTTACCAATGATGATCTCAATTTGTGCTCTACACATATCTTCCTAGAGTGGCTTTAATAATCGCCTTAGAACTGATAAACTACTTGGTGATTTTCTACTCAGTGTATCGGCCACAACATTTGCTTTCCCTGGATGATACAAAATCTCACAATCATAGTCCTTTACCAGCTCTAACCATCGTCTTTGTCTCATGTTTAATTCCTTCTGTGTGAAAAAGTACTTGAAGCTCTTATGGTCAGTGTATATTTCACAATGCTCCCCGTACAGATAACGTCTCCAAATCTTGAGAGCAAATACAACTGCAGCCAACTCTAGGCCATGAGTAGAATATTTTTGCTCATAGTTTTTCAATTGTCTGGAGGCATAAGCTATTACCTTACTATTCTGCATTAGCACACACACCAATCCTTGCTTGGAAGTGTCACTATAAATCACAAAGTTTCGTGATCCAGACGGAATAGTGAGTATTGGGGCTGAAATCAATCTTTATTTCAATTCTTGAAAACTTTTCTCACAAGCCTCTGTCCATTCAAATTTCTGACTCTTTCTGGTGAGTTGTGTGAGAGGTATCGCTATCTTAGAAAATCCCTCAACAAATCTTCTATAGTAGCCCGCTAGTCCTAGGAAGCTTCGAATCTCTGAGGCATTAGTTGGTCTTGACCACATACTAACAGCTTCTATTTTTGTCGGATCCACTGAAATGCCTTCACTAGAAACTATATGACCCAGAAAGGCAACTTTCTCAAGCCAGAATTCACACTTCTTAAACTTGGCATAAAGTTGATTCTCCTTCAACCTCTGCAATGTAAGTCTCAAATGGGTCCTCATGTTCCTTTTTCAACCGCGAATAAACCAAGATATCATCAATGAACACTATTACAAACTTATCCAGATAATCTTTGAACACTCTATTCTTTATATCCATAAAGGCTGCCGGGGCATTGGTCAATCCAAATGACATTACCAGGAATTCATAATGGCCATATCGAGTCCGAAAGGCAGTTTTTGGCACATCTTCTTCTCTAATTTTCAACTGATGGTATCCCAATCTCAAGTCAATTTTGGAAAATACCACTGAACCTTGCAATTGGTCAAACAAATCGTCAATTCTGGGAAGTGGGTATTTATTCTTGATTGTCAATTTATTCAACTCTCTGTAATCAATACACATCTGCATTGTACTATCTTTCTTCTTGACAAATAAAACTGGAGCACCCTATGGTGAATAACTAGGTCTAATGAACTTTTTGTCTAAGAGATTCTGTATTTGTGTCTTCAATTCTTTCAACTCTGCAGGTGCCATTCTATAGGGTGCCTTTGATATTGGTGCAGTACCAGGTAATAATTCAATAACAAACTCAATATCCCTGTCTGGTGGTAATCCTGGTAATTCTTCCGGAAACACTTCTAAGAAATCTCTAACTATCAGTACATCTTCGGGTCTCAATTGATGTTCCATAGAAGTATCTATTACACTGGCTAAATACCCTGAACAACCATTGTCCAATAATTTCCTTACCTTCAAACCAGAGATGATAGGTACACTGGTTTTTGGTGGAGTACCGATGAAAACAAACTGGTCCTCTTCAGAAGGTTAGAAAATCACTCTTTTCTTTCCACAATCAATAGTAGCATTATTTTTGGAAAGCTAATCCATACCGAGTATTACCTCATATTCCTGCATTTCCAACATCACAAGATCCACAAATAGCTCTCTACCATCTACCTGTAATGGAACCCTTTTTAACCACTGATCTGAATATAATATTTCCCCCGATGGTAATGCCGTACTGAATACCTCTGGTAACTGATCAGGGAGTCTACCCAATCTCCTCACATATGTCATGAATGCAAATGAATGTATGGCACTAGAATCTATTAATGCATATGTAGGTATGTCAGCGATAAAAATCTCACCTGAAACAACCGAAGGATCTGCGTCTGCATCAGCTTGAGTGAGTGCAAACACCCTCGCGTTAGTCTTCCTAGGTTCTTCTTTCTTCTGCTTATTCTTCTACAGTGGGCACTCTTTTTTGAAATGACCTTTTTTACCACATTTATAACAAACTGTGGTATGAGCTCTGCATTCTCCATGATGGTTCTTACCACATTTTTGACATTGTGGCCACTGTTGTCTCCTTTGCTGTCCACCTTGTTGTCCAGTGTTGAGCCTCTTATTTGGTTCTAACCCACCTCGGAAAAATTGACCTCTTCGTTTATTGTCATTGAAACGATTTGTACTGGGCTGAAAATCTCTACGAGAAAAACTGGTAGAAGCTCTAGCTTTTAATATCTTCTCTTCTCGATGTTCAGCTCGTAAAGCTTTCTCGACTGCTTGTCCATAAGAAATTGGCCCTATAAGTCCCATGTCAACATCTCTAGCAAGTTCTAGTTTAAATCCCTCCATAAAGCGAGTGACCCTAGTGATATCATTAGGGACCATGTCTGAAGCAAACCTTGCCAATTGATCAAATTTTCTCACATACTCAGCCACTGAAAGGTTTCCTTGTTGTAACTTGCTGAACTCATTCACCTTTGTGGCCAACACAGTAGTATTGTAATATTTCTCATTGAAAATAAATTGAAATTTTGTCCATGTCATATGGGTAATGTCTCTAGTCTGTCTAATCACATCCTACAATATACGTGCATCTTTCTTTAACATATGAATAGCACAACAGACTTTCTCCCTTTCATTAAGCTGCATAAAATAAAAAATTATTTCCAGCGAACGTTTCCATTCTTCTGCATCGAGTGGATCCGTAGTACCCTCCATTACAGGCAGGTGTTGTTTCCTAAACTGCTCATACAGTGGTTCTAGAGGGTGTAATGCAGCTAGGGCTTGTGGTGGAGGTGGTGGTAGTGGTTGGGGAGGATGTTTGTTAGGCGGAATTTGTCTTTCGCCTTGCTATTGTAACAACCTCTCAATTTATTCTGCCTGCCTACGGACCATCTCACGGAGTTCCACCAACTCCTGTGCTTGTCACTCAGGGGTAGAGCCCTCAGTAGCTCTAGATGTTTGACATCGAGTGACAGTCATTTCTTCTATGCTCCTTATCCTGGTAATTATTAGCCAATAATATATATGAAGCATGCAACAAAACATAAATTAATGCACATAACTACTTACTTGTGGGCTGAGAGATTCTCTTCCTTGACATGTACATATGGACGGTCTACAGAAATGATTTAAATCTCCGCTCTGATACCAACTTGTAACGCCCTACTTATCCACATACTACTACTAGAAGTTATTAACCTTCTCTTTTTACAAGGCGTTACTTGTAGAAAGTAATCCTGTATTTGTTATTTCGAAAATACGGGCTAATTTGAACTTTATATCTTCTTTAAAACTCTACGGATATATAGCTTTATTTACAAACATAACGTGGATCAGTATATACGTATATTACAAAATAAAATGAGTATTGAGAAAACAAACCAAAGATAACTCTACTAAGAGACTACAAAACATCCCAAAATACACAAACTAGGCCCCCACATATGGTCAAAATGTCCATATGTACAACACTAAGGTTGGGCCTCTACTCCAGCACACAAGCTCATCTAATCACCTCAATCATTTCCTGCAACACAAGACTGCTTTGAGCTACAGCTCAGTAAGCAAAGTAAATGTATGAAATGTTCCTCAATGACATGTATTAAATGCATGATCATGCTTGCTTAAACTTTTTGGTATAAATATTTTCTTTTCGACTCCCCCCTGTCTTGTGTACACTGTCCGGTTCGAAACTGCACCTGCAGGGCTTTCCGAAATGATAATATCCCATGGGCTCTCCTCTGGCTGGCTCTTACCACAGTGGGGCTCGTTACTAACCTTATTCCATCGTTACCCCGTCGAGCTCAAGAGATAAGGCTGCCCGAGACTGTAGTTTAGTCTATTATATAACTTGGAGGAGGAACATCGTGGCAAATCTTCTGACAAATCTCGTCAGACTTGCCCTTTTCCTTGGGCTGCCATTCCAAACTGTAAATATTTATCCCGCTTCCCCGTAACAGTGACACAAAACCTTCTAAAAGTTACCTGGTCTTAACTTTTCTGTGATAGACATAGCCTTGCACATTATTGCTACGGCATTTTGGAAACCTGTCACCTAACTTAGACTTCTCTGTAAAACATGCATGGCCTCATGATGTATATGATAATGCCACATTAGAAATGCCAAGCATGTATACTGAAACCGAAATGCCGATGTTCATACTCATAACCAACGTGCAAAGCATAAAAAAAATAATAAACATCCATATAGCACGTAATTCTTGTGTTGCAGTTGAGTACTTTACTTACCTCGTGTCCTCAATAGGAATCGATAATAGAAAGAGTCAATATCCTCTAGAGATTGATGTGCTAATCACCTGTTATAAATTACCATTATTCACGATGCACATTTTAGAAAAAGAATGCGTTATAATACTTAAACAACACCAAAATTAGCACTTTCACTAATATGGGAAACTTGATCACAAAATGACTCGAAAGTGTATAAATCACTTAGGGCACCTAATAGTCAGTAATTAGCATCGAAAAACTGTTCAACAATGTCAAAATATGAATACTAGTTCATTAACACAAAGATGATCCAAAATGGCACATAATCTTGTAAAACTAGTCCATTTGCTCCTAAATAGTGCCATTTCATTTTAAAAACAATTGGGCAGCACCTCCCCTAATTTTAAGACATTCCCACATGATTAAAATCACAATTTAAAACCTACAATAACAATTAAGAATTCAAATCCCACATATCCACATCAAGGAGATCATTCAATATAACCTAAGTACACTAGAATTCCTTTCGATTTGGACAAAGTTTACAACCACTTTTATGCTTGTTTTTCATAGCAACCAGCCACTAAATAAGTGTAATAAGCACTAGGATTGACAAAATATACACTCCAATTTTAAGAAATCAGATTAGAAACATAGAAAACTTAATCTACTACACATGAAAATACTTAACTCCATAAATAACAAACTTTGGGGCTTTAAGTCTAACTTTGGTCCTTCACTTAAATTTCATGTTTCCAGAAATATAAAAAGGTTCCTAGGACCATTATTCATCAAATAATAACTTAGGTTTAAGAGCAAAAATAAAGAAAATTCACTACAAATTTAAAATCCTACTTAAACCTTACCTTGACCAGTTTGAGTCTTTACTAGACTTCTTGCCTTCTATCTTCACCAAACTGATTCCCAAGGCTTAGAAATCAATTTTTAAACTTAAGAGGACCTGAATAAACCATTATTTAAGTGGAAACAAGTAGAGAATTGAAATCAAAGGACAAGACCTAGAAAGGAGAACTTAGTAGAGTTACCTTGACTAGTTTTGGTCTAGCTTGCTTTCTAGAGCTCCAAATTGACTTCTACCACTTGGAAACTCTTGGATATGGATAAGGGAAGCTGAAAGAAGTCTAAAAATGGATGGGAGATATTCAGGTCATGGCTGGAGTGAAAGGAGAAGAGAATGACCTGATTTGGTCAAAAAGTGATACTTAATGACTAAGAAAAGGCATAACTAAATTTCTAAGGGGTAGTTTCAGTATTTCACACCTAACTTTCCATGTGTCCAGCTTTAAAACACTCTTAGCTTATTCACCACATTGCTGGCCATTCCCATACACCCAAGTGTAGCCAAAGTTGGTGAATCCTAGCTTAGAAATTGAAATCTAGTCATATTTTGACTTATGATCCTATATGACCAATCTTATTGTAATTTGGTGGAACCTAGCCTCATAACCAGTCATTAAACATAAAAAGAAAGTCAATTACACTCCAATTAACATGGAAAACATAGTATTAGCACTTAATTATTAGAATGCACAAAAGCGATATTATGCGATTAAGCTTAATCTAAGCTAGCTTAGTGCAACTAAAACACAACCAGTGTCGTGAATGCCACCTCGTGCTTACCTGGAACCGACAAATAAAATTCTATAAATGAGTCCTAGACATTAAATTAAAGCTATTTGACGTGTTAAACATACAGTGAATTCGGCTCCGAAGTACGTGAAAATTACATTTTGCCGAAAAACTACTATTTGACCAAGTTATCAACAAGGCTATCTTAATGCATGTGCACATAGTATTGCTTTCATAAATATTTTCTTTGTTCTTTTAGCACACCGAGCTCTCCCTCTGAGGGTATTGAACCTTTACACTGTATCGGGACACTTTGACAAATCATTAGTGTAATAACATGCATGTAAATGCACATAACATAAAGAATGAGCATGTTTTTATGAAATTGGTATTAATGACTTCTAGATGCCTAATATGCAATTAGAACATGTTTATTATTGGCTCTCTTAATTATGTGAGGAGCTGGATGTTACAAACAAGCTTCAAGATCTTGGAACATAAGGTTTAATGAAGCTATAAAATCTTAGCTTTGATCAGAATCCTGATGAACCTTGTGTTTACAAGTATATTAAAGATCAAAGAGTGGTTTTCTTAGTTCTCTATGTTGATGACATTCTCCTAATAAATGTTATCAAACGTTAAGAAATGACTAGCTAACCAATTCCAAATAAAAGATTTGGGAGATGCAATTTATGTTTTTGGGATCCAACTTATACATGATCGCCATAACAAATTGTTAGCTCTGTCTCAAGCATCGTACATTGATAAAGTGCTTGTTAGATTTGCGATGCAAAATTCCAAGAGAGGACAATTACCCTCTCGACATGGAATTCATCTTTCTAAGGAGCAGTGTCCTAAGACACCTCAAGAGGAAGAAGACATGGGACGGATTCCTTACGCGTCAGCAGTTGGAAGCCTTATGTATGCAATGTTATGCACTAGGCCTGACAGTTGCTACTTCATAGGAATAGTCAGTCGCTTTCAGTCTAATCCAGGATTAGATAACTGGATAGCTATGAAACACATTCTCAAGTACCTTCGGAGAACGAGAAATTATATGCTAGTATACTCCAGTAGGGATTTGATTCCTATTAGATATACTGATTCTGATTTCCAGTCTGATATAGACAGTAGGAAATCAACATCTGGGTCAGTTTTTACTCTTGGTGATGGAGCCATAGTTTGGAGAAGCATAAAACAAGACTGTATTGCTAATTCAACTATGGAAGCTGAATATGTAGCTGCTTCAGAAGCAGCAAAGGAAGCAGTTTGGCTCCGTAAGTTCTTGAGTGATTCGGAAGTAGTTCCAAATATGGGTAAACCACTCACATTGTTCTGTGATAACAATGGTGCAGTGGCAAATTCAAAAGAACCAAGAAGCCACAAGAGATCCAAGCATATACATCGCAAGTATCATGTGATTAGAGACTTTGTGAAGAAGCAAGAGGTATCGGTTATGAAGATAGCATCCGAACACAACCTTGCTGATCCGTTCACAAAGACGTTGCCTGCTAAGACTTTTGAAAGTCATATAGAAGGGATGGGATTAAGGGATATGTCTCATTTGCTTTAGGGCAAGCGGGAGATTGTTGGTGTTTTTGCCCTAAGAGCAAGATCTAAACAATGATTTGCTATTAAATAAATATAGTTGATTTTGTTCTATTTGCTTGCATGTATTATTTATGATAATATTTATAAATATCATGAAAATTCCTTGACTATAAATGTAACCTTAAACTTAGTATGTATAAAAGTTGTACATACAAGAGGATTAAGTTTAAAAGATATAATCTAAACTAGTCCGTAATTAATTATTAAAGTTGGGATCTTTAATTAAAAAATTACTAGTACAGTCCATTACCATTGAGAATGGAACAGTCTTATTCGGGCCGTTTATGTAGCGACATTAAATAGAGGTACTTTATAATAATGAGATTATATAGGACTGGACCAGATAAATTTGAATGTCTAATAATATCCGTTACAGAATAGAATATTCAAAATTTATCAACCGATGATCATATATGGAACGATCTTAATTCTGAGTAATTAATAGACTCCTATTTATATTTTTATATCTCTTGATGTATTCGGTAACATCTGTGTTTATACCAGACTGAATCCTTATATGTTAGAGATATGATATTATGGATAGCTGGGAATATTACTTAACAATATAGAATCCATTCCTTCCTAACAGAAATTAGAAAAATGATTCCTTTGAGTAATGATTTGGTACTTGAATGATAGAGCGCTCAATTCATGATTTGATCACGAATTTTTTGTTCATTAAAAAATCATGTGAACTCAAGGATAAAGAAGTAATTAGAGAGGATAACGGATTACAAGCCTAACTCTATTTATGAATCATTTATGGAGGACTGTTCTGTATATAATAATTATATCAATGGACAAAATTTATGATTGCTTTGAATAATATATACTGTAACTTTTAAGAGTGCAGTTCCAGTTTTTTAGTGGAGTAACACTGGAACTAATAAATTCGATAATTTAGTTAAAGAGTTTAATTAATTATCAAATTTATTGGAGCTTAAAATTACAAATCGATAGATCCCCGAGCCACCTCTATTAACATTGTATTGAACATGTTATATAGTCACTTTCTGGTACTAATGTTTAATTTAGAATTGTTGATTTTTAAATTAATTACGTCACACTAAAATTAATATTACACAGTTAATAGTTTTATGTGTCACATTATTAAAAATAATAATTGTTATTATTTTTATCTATTTAATTTATTGTTCCCTATAGATAATATGATTATTTAATAGGGAATAACCAATCATTGTATTAGGTGTATAACACAGAGAAAATTTCTCTGTGTTACACGCATGAAGATAAGAAAAACAATACGATTATTTTGTTATCTTCTATTGGGAAATTATGATTTATCAAATAAATTAATTCTATTATTTTATAATTTTATTATTTGAATATTTGGGGATAAAAACAAATTAGGAAATTTTTTTTTGAGATTTTCTCAAGCTTTCACATTAATATGAAGAAGAAAGACTATTAAGGAAGTTGTTTTTCATAAACGTGTAAACCTTCCACCTTTTTAAAAAAGGTTGTTTTGTATTATTCCCAAATTAAAATATATATATATGGAATTAATTATGTAATTAAATAGATAGATTTAAATAGGATGGAGAGGTATTTCACTTTAATAGGAAACCTAGTACACGTTAAAATAATTTTGGCTTATATGTGTAAACCCTATCATTGTGGAAGGGATTTTATTTTCCTATTTGAGTGAAATATGTTGCCTTTTACATGATTTTAAATTGTTTAAAATTTAATAGGAAACTATTTTACATGTTAAAGAGCAGAGAAAAATCTTCTCTCTCATCTGTACGTGTTTTGATAATATCTTTAATAGGATAAAATTATTTTTCCTATTTAAAGTGATATGGCATTAATATTATATTAATTTACCAAATTATCAATTTGGAAAATAGTTTTATACGTGTAAAAGAGTTTGAGAAAATTAGGCAATCTAATTTTAGTTTACACGTTAAAAATAAAAGAGACAGACCAAATTTTTTTAAGAGAGACACAGGTCTTGAACGTAAAAAAAGAGGTGCTGCTCTCTTTTCTTTAAAAAAAAATTTTAACGTGTCTTTCCTCTCTTTCTTCTTTATCCTCTTTCTATCTCATGTGTTCAGACCTATAGCAAGAATTCAAAAAAGTGTGTGCTAAAACAATAAGATTGTGATTATTAAGAGCCCACTCTCTAGTTCTTTGGTGTGGAGGCTTGGTGAGGAAGATCGTGGTCTCATACCATCATCAACTGAAGAACTTCTAATACATAAAGGTTAGAGTGTTCTTACTTTTCTTTGAAAACATTTTTTTTATTCTATGTATTAAAACAACAAAGCCATATTGATCCTAAACTCTCTCTTGTGTGTGTAAAATTTTTATTGTTACACACACCACCTTTCGCTGCACCATATGACAGTTCCTACAATATATAGGCCCATTTGAGATACTTGACAAAGTTGGAGATGTTGCCTATAGACTTGCTTTGCCACCCTCACTGTCGAACATACACAATATTTTTCACGTCTCTATGTTAAGAAGATATATTCCAAACCCTTCGCATTTTTTGAGTTTTAAGCCATTAGAGTTGAGCCAAGAAGTGAGTTATTAAGAACAACCAGTCAGATAGGGATCTGTACTCTGGCCTTGCTTAATTCTCTCTAAAATTGTAGGTTGCAAAGTAAGAGCTGCTAATTTCTCCATTAAACCTGCAGGCATAATCTCTAATTCCAATCAATGTAGGTTCATCAAAAGATATTTTCGATCAACATACTTAATTGACATAGCAGCTATTGACTTTCTACTTAAAGCATCTGCAACCACATTAGCTTTTCCTTAAGAATTCTCAAAATGGTCCTCAAATGTTCTATATGCTCTTCGTTTGAGCGTGAGCAAATCAGAATATCATAGATGAAAACTATAACGAATTTATCTAAGAATTCCTTGAACACTCTATTCATCATGTCTATGAAAGCAGCTTGGGCATTAATTAATCCAAAGGGTATTACTAAAAACTTATAGTATCCATATCTCGTTCTAAAAGCTGTCTTAAAAATATCTACTTCTTTAATCTTCAGTTGATGGTATCTCGATCTTAGAAAATACTAAAGCACCTTGTAACTGATCAAACAAATCATCAATTCTAGGGAGAGGATACTTGCTCCTGATTGTGACCTTATTTAGCTTTCTATAATCAATACAAAGCCTCATAGTCCCATCTTTCTTCTTAGAAGACCCAAGGAAAGTAAACTTCTCTTCACCAGGTAGCTAAAATATTACTCTTACCATTACAATTAATGCTAGCATGATACTTAGATAGCCAATAATAATGTATGCATAAAACTTATATAACAAAAATAAAGTATACATATGAAAATAATTAGACTTACTAGTTGACTGAGCTTTCTGTCACATGATCATACATATGTAGGCAGTCTTCAGAAACGACTAAACCTCCGCTCTGATACCACAAATGTAACGCCCCCTAGCTTAACAGTATCACTATATAGGTCAAACTAGGAAGTATTACTCTCTCTTAAACCATAACTTTAGTTTTGCAAAAAGGTGGGCCAAATTTAAAATTTTCAAGCTTTAAAACAAAAGAAGATGCGTGACATTACTTTCTGAAAGTTTCTTTACAATTATAAAACCAAAAAGTTCTTATCAGTTTATCTTGCTATCAGCAGTTATATTTACAACACACTAAAATATCAAAATAGAAAGAAAACTTCGCCCACAGGTCAAGCTCATCTACATCTGTATGATCATATTGACAAGAAAGCGTGCTAGCCAACCAGCAACTCTATACATTATATATCTCCTCACCTGCATCACAGGAACTAAATGAGCTAATGCTCAGTAAGTGAAGATCATGCATGCTCGTGAATGTGTTTCATGCATAAACTTTATAGAAATTCCCATTGTACTCTTTCTTTCAAAACTTTTCATTTTGATGCATTTTTCTTAGAAAACCTTTCTTTATAGGGCCCTTGAGTACATTACAAAGTCGCGGCAGTCGGTAGGCCGTGCCCACCTGTGCAGGAAGGAAAAACATGGCCAATGTGAACCATACCTACCCAACGCAGACCGACTAAGTAATGCACCAATCTCATACTACAATGCTCAGTCCCGGCAGTCGGTAAGCCGTGCCCACCTACGCAGGAAGGATGCATGTGCAAACCATACTTACCCAACGCAGACAGACTAAACACTGTACTTAAAACATATCTCATAAAATCGGTACAATGGTACTACTTTAAATCCAATGTGTGAAAAACTTCACTTCTTTGAAAATCATTCTTTAATGATCACGCCATACTTATGTCTTTCGTACACTTTACGACAACCATATGAAAAATATATAATTACTATTATACACATAAGCATGTGGGAAAATATCTTGTGTCTACTAGTGTTCTTGTGATGCAGTTAAAATAAATCTTTACTTACCTTGTGTCCGGTAGAAAAGATAGTGGAAAGGGTCAGTATCCTCTGTGGCAAGGTGTATGGAAGACCTGATGTCAATTTTACTACTAAGATGATCACTACAATGTAAAATACTTATAGAAATTACCACAAGACTAAAATCACAACTTTTACCAAATAAGGAAGCCTAATCACCAAATGGACCAAAATGTCACCTACTTTCATAAATACTAGTCCATTTGCTCTTAAATGGTACCATTTGGTTTTAACAGTATTTGGACAGCACCTCCCCTATTTTTAGGACATCCCCACATGATTAAAATCATGGTTTAAGACCTGCAATAACAATCAACAAGCCAATTCCCACATATACACCTCAAATAGGATCGTTTAGAACATCTTAGGTGCACTTGAATTCTTCTCAGTTTAAACAAGGCTTAGAATCACTTTCATACTTCTATATCATCACAACAAGCCACCAAATGAGTGTAATAAATATTAGGATCCATAAAATATACACTCCAAGCTTTGAAAATCAGATTACAAATACCAAAAATGAAATCTACTACACATAAAAATACTTTTTTTTTGCTAAATGTCACCTAGGGGAAGCGACCCCCGGTTATTTTATTAAATAAAAATAAAATGGAAAAGGGTACAAAAAGACACCAAGAGTGGAGACATTACAGATTGAAAAAGGTAACATAATCTAAAAGCCCTAGAAGGAGCCAAATAGTGATGCCGAAACATGGCTATTGTCTTAACTTCCATACAATGCCCCATTAAAAACTTTTCCACGCAAAACCCAATGGGAAAAACCGCAGAAAGGGAAAAAGAGCACATTGTATTACAAAGTATTGGGCAACTATGAAAAACGAAAAGCAGAACACCCCACGTAATCCTTGGAAAAGGCATCTTGAATAAATGAAGGGGTGGAATGCCACCATGTTGAGGTCTGGAAACCTGTAGCTCGAGAAGCCAAAATATCAGCAACTGTATTACCTTCCCTGTATATATGAGAGACATGAAAGTTTATCTTTGAAATCCTTTCAATGCAACGCAACCAAGGGAGTTTCCAGCGCCAAGGTACAGATGATGAACGTGACCTCAAAAGAGTAACCAAATAGGAAGAGTCACACTCTAACCATAAGTTCATCCAACTAAACTCATAAGCATAAGAGATAGCGTGTATTGCACCCGCAAGCTCTGCCTCAAACGCAAATGCCTTACCAAGGGGAACAGCAAAAGCCCCTTTAAAGAATCCCCTGGAAGTCCGTATTTACCTTCAACCATCCTACAGGCGGAACTTGCCAATGAACTACACATAAAAACACTTAAATCCATAACTAGCAACTTTGGGGCTTTAAGTCTAACTTCAATCCTCCACTTAAATTCTTTGTTTCCAGCCATATGTAAGATTTTCTAGGACCATTATTCATCAATTAATAGCTTTAGTTTAAGAGTTGAAACAAAAGAAATTAACTACAAGTTCAAAATCCTACATATAGCTCACCTTGACTAGTTTAAGCTTTTACCAAAGCTCTTGCCTTCTACGTCCACCAAATTGATTCTCAAAGCTTTGAAACTGATTTTAGGACCCAAGAGAACCTATAGGAACTCATACTTTAGTTGCAGCAAGTGAAGAACTTCAATTAGAAAACAATACTAACGAAGAAGAACTAGTAGACTCACCTTGACTAGTTTGGACCTATCTTGCTTTCTAGACCTCTAACTTGAGTTCTACCACTTGGAAACTCTTGGATATGGCTAAGGAGAGTTGCGATAAGTTTAGATAGTGGCTGGAGGGTTTCAAGTTCTGGCTGGAGAGAAAGGGAAAGTAATGACCAGATTTGGTCCAAAATCAATACTTAATGACTAAGAAATGGCATAACTCAAGTTCTAAGGGGTATTTTGGGTATTTCACTCCTTACTTTCCATGTGTCAAGCTCTAAAACATCCTTAGCATAGTCACTACATTGTTGGTCACTCCTATACACCTAAGTGTAGCCAAAGTTGGTGAATCCTATCTTAGAAAGTGAAATCTAGTCATACTTTGACTTATGATCCTATATGGCCAATCTTATTAGAATTTGGTGGAACCTAACCCCATAACCAATCATTAAGCATAAAATTAAGTCAATTAGACTCCAATTAATAATGTAAACAAAATATCAATGCCTAATTATTAAAGGGCACAAAAATGACATTACGCAATTAAGCTGAATCTAAGCTAGCTTAGTGCAATTAAATACCAATTAGTGTCCTGAACGCCACCTCGTGCCTGCAGACACGTCATGCTTAGAACACCTCGTGCTTCACTTTTTTGACTTGTCATCTAAATATTATGATTTATAGAACTGTCTAGCATGAAAATCGAGAAATACTAACTTCTCCCTTGAAATTGATCACAACATCTGAAATAATCTTGTCTCTTCCGTCAGCAGCTTATCTATTCTAGATTGTTGGAAACTTAACTGTCAGTTTTCGTCGAAAATATTTTCTTTAATCATATTGTCTATCATCAAAAGTTTACACTACTAAGTACCTCAGTCAGTAGCTTAACTCATTTCTATTGTAGAAAACTTAACAGCAAAAGTTCGTCTCGTAAAATGTGAAATCTTTTTGCTAGAATCTTTATGAAATTATAAAATTATTAAGCTCTTCATTGACCAGCTTAACTCCTCTACTTAACTTAGAACTAGACAAAGCTCTAATACACATAACATGTAAGCATACACGTGAATCGGGGCGTGACAGTGACACTTGAAACACTGATTGGTACCGTTGAAACTGTAATGCCCAACATTCTCACATGCATAATATGCCAATAATAAATATGTTCATAGTGCATAATAGACATAAGTAGTAATTAGTATCAACTTTATAGTAAATTGCTCATCCTTTATTGTTAAATGTTTTCAATATGTGTTATTGTACTAATATTTATTGAAGTGCTCCCATGTAGTGTAAAGGCTCAGTACCCTCAGAGAGAGAGCTTGGTGTGTGAAAAGAACAAACAGTATATTCATGAATAGTAATACTACATGCACATCGATTAAAATCATATCTGTTGATAAATTAGTCAAATAGTAGTTTTTCGGTAAAATGCATTTTTTACGCTTTTCAGAGCCAAATTCACTGTGCATGTAACACGTCAAATAGTTTTAATTTAATGTTTAGGACTTATTTATAGAATTTTATTTGTCGGCCCTAGGTAAGCACGACGTGGCAGTCACTGTACTGAATTGGTGTTTAGTTACACTAAGCTAGCTTAGATTCAGCTTAATTGAGTAATGTCATCTTTGTGCATTCTAATAATTAGAAATTAATACTATGTTTGCATTATTAATTGGAGTCTAATTGAATTTATTTTTATGCTCAATGATTAGTTATAGGGCTAGGTTCCACTAGATTACAATAAGATTGGCCATATGGGATTATAGGTCAAACTATGACTAGTTTTCACTTTCTAAGCTAGGATTCACTAACTTTGGCTACCCTTGGTTGTATGGGAATGGCCAGCAACGTGGTGAATAAGCTAAGGGAGTTTTAAAGGTGGACATATGGAAAGCTAGGTGTGAAATACCGAAACTACCCCTCAGAATTTAAGTTATCCTATTTCTTAGCCATTAAGTATTGATTTTAGACCAAATCTGGTCATTTTCTTTCCCTTTTCTCTCCAGCCACGACTTAAAACCCTCCATCCACTATCTAAGCTTCTCGCAACTCCCCTTAGCCATATCCAAGAGTTTTCAAGTGGTAGAACTCAAGTTGGAGCTCTAGAAAGTAAGATAGGTCCAAACTAGTCAAGGTGAGTCTACTAGTTCTTCTTCTTTAGTATTGTTTTCTAATTGAAGTTCTTCACTTGCTGAAACTAAAGTATGTGTTCTTCTAGGTTCTCTTGGATCCTAAAATCAGTTTCAAAGCATTGAGAATCAAGTTGGTGGAGGTAGAAGGCAAGAGCTTTGGTAAAAGCATAAACTAGTCAAGGTGAGCTATATGTAGGATTTTGAACTTGTAGTAAATTTCTTTTGTTTCTACTCTTTAACCAAAGCTATTAATTGATGAATAATGGTCCTAGAAAACCTTACATATGGCTGGAAACAAAGAATTTAAGTGGAGGATTGAAGTTAGACTTAAAGCCCCAAAGTCGCTAGTTATGGATTTAAGTGTTTTCATGTGTAGTAGATTTCATTTTTAGTATTTGTAATCTGAATTTTCCAAGCTTGGAGTGTATATTTTATGGATCCTAATATTTATTACACTCATTTTGTGGCTGGTTGTGATGATATAGAAGTGTTAAAGTAATACTAAGCCTTGTCTAAACCGAAAAGAATTCATGTAGTGCCCAAAATTCTCATAAATGTATATTGCCAGTAATAAACATACTTTAATGGAGTTTCAACATGCTGACATATATTTTCATCCGTAAATGCTAAAGTAAATTACCATGAGATTTAAATTATGTAATTGATTATCTAGAATTCCTTGTTGATGTGTTCATGTGAAAGAGTAAGTTTAAGATATAAGAGGTAATTGATGTGCTTATAGGATGTGTTTACTTAACTTTTATAGTTATTATTATTATTATTATTATTATTATTTTTGTTTGGAATTTATTTGAGACTGTCTTATAGTAAGGAAGTAATATTTTGGTCTTATTGGTAAAATAAATTATGTACAAATTGATACTTATATTAAAAAGGTATATTTGTCTAAGTAAGTTTACGTAGAAGTACTTAATTGTATTTGGGAAATGTATATGATTCTTATATATATACTTAAGTTGGACGTGACAATCTTTAAATGTGTACTTCATATAATTATGTAATTTATATTTAAATGCATGACTGAGATCCAATTTAGATATTTTATATTTATTTACTTATCTTGAGGTTAGTGCTTCACATATACTCTAGAATTTGAGAAACCGACATAGACCCATCAATTTATTAAAAGAAAATATAAACAAATACGTTGATGTCTCACTTTAAGCTCTTGGAAACCCGTGTACACTCCATTACCGACTGGTTTGAATCAACTTATCCTTCATTCTCTTAGTTATACCAAAACTCTTTCTTAGCTGTAGGAGGTAAAATCGAAACACGCCTCTCTCCTCATATATATATACTTGAACAAACATATAGATATTGGTGAAGTATTACACTTATCACTTCAAAAAGGTAAGGTTCCTTTCTCGTGATCTATTTTATTTTGTAGTATCAATTATATAACTAAGTGTATTACTATTTATTACATTTATCTAAATTGTGAGGACTTAGTTATAAAATTAAGTACACCTTATGTTGCAAAAAGCTAGGAACTATGATTCCTCTTTTCAAAGTTAAGCTGTGTAAGAGATGTAAATTTTAAAGGATTCTTTTGCTTCTAAAGTTTACACTCTTACTTTCATATAGTTAAGTGGACATTTTTTTTTTTAAAGCTTTCAGCATGAATTCCTAGGAGTTATTTTTTTATATATCCAAATTAACTCTAACTGTAAGGAAAATGGACTTATATGAACATATTGGATATACTTAAGTTTTCTTTTTGGATGTCTAAGCCGATTATATTCAAAGTTTGGTAGTAATTTTATGAGGAAATGAACTTATGAGAAAGTTGAATGTCATAACTAGGTCCTTAAGCGCATCAAGTTTGAGCCTCCTGGAGAACTTTGTCTTACACTTTATTTGTATTTCTTGGATATAAGGTAAGTGAAAATTCCACTCTAGCATCACAAGAACATATGTATATGATTGTATATGTGAAAGGTGGTATATCTGTGACATTGAGCTAGACATATCTGAAAATTATTCATATCATTTTCATGAGACATGTCATATTTTTATGTACAAAATAATTATTTACAGGTTATGATTTTAATAAAGAGTCTTATACCCTAAATGTTATTTATTTTAAAGAGGGGTGTGGTTCTTATCTTGAGGATCTAGTAGGTAAATGTGGCGAAATCTCTTGAGGGTAAACCCAAGACAGGGTAAGCCAAACAAGAGAGAGGTAAAATCCCTTGAAGTTAATTCCAAGACAGGGTAAGCCTCAAATGATATTTATTAAGAGGATGCCTGCTATGTCACTGAGTTAGAAACTATACCAAGGAGGGGGCCCAAATAAGATTTAAATGTTAAAATTTTCTAAGGCAATTAAGAGTACAAAGAGTAATAAGTTTTATATACAAATTGTTCATAAGCATGCATGGATTTCTATTTACTGAGCCATAGCTCATTTAGTTCTTGTGATGCAGATGATTAGAACCAGGAGTAATGTTGGCTGAGCTGTTTCCACTCCAATGTTGTTCATATGCCAGTTTTGAACTGAAGAAGGACTTTTTGAGAACTTTGTATATATTTTTACTATGTATGTGTATGTAGTGATCCTGTGGGAGTTGTGAATAGTGTTAGAACTGTGTTTTGTATTGTACAAAATGTATATATATTACTGCAGTGTAAAATAGGTGTATCACAGATGGTTTCAGAACCAAATAGTAAAGTTCAAATTTATCCTCTACTTTCTGCTTTTGCAAGGTCAATGAAAGTAAGATAACACTGTTTAACTTTCCTACGTATAAATGAGTGTATTTATACATAGTATAGCTAAGGGGTGTTACAATTCAAGTGCACATAGGATGTTCTAAATGATCCTATTTGAGGTGTATATGTGAAAATTGGCTTGTTGATTGTTATTGCAGGTCTTAAAACATGATTTTAATCATGTGGGGATGTCCTGCAAATAGGGGAGATGCTGTCCAAATACCTTTAAAACCAAATGGTATCATTTAGGAGCAAATAGACTAGTTTTTATGAAAGTAGGTGACATTTTGGTTCATTTTGAGATTAGGCTTCCGTAGTTTGTGAAAGTTGTGATTTTAGTCTTATGGTTATTTTCTTTAAGCATTGTACATTGTATTAATAATCTTAGTAATAAAATTGATATTAGGTCTTCCACACATCTTGCTATAGAGGATACTGACCATTTCCACTATCTTTTCTGTCAGACACAAGGTAAGTAAAGATTTATTTTAACTGCATCACAAGAATAGTAGTAGATACAAGATGTTTTCCTACATGCTTATGTGTATTATATTACTTATATGTTATTTATGTGGTTATTGTTGTAAAGTTTACGAAAGACATAAGCATGACATGACCATCTAAGCATGATTTTCAAAGAAATGACGTTTTCCACGCATTGGATTTAAAGTAGTATCATTGTACTAATTTTATGAGATATGTTCTAAGTATAGTATTTAGTCTGTCTGCGTTGTATAAGTATGATTTTCCAAAGCATCCTTCTCGCATAGGTGGGCACGGCTTACCAACGGCCGGGACTGAGCATTGTACTATGAGATTGATGCATTACTTAGTCGGTCTGCGTTGGGTACGTATGGTTCACATTGGCCATGTGTTTCCTTTCCGCACAGGTGGGCACGGCCTACTGACTGCCACAACTTTGTAACATACTCAAGGGCCCTATAAAGAAAGGTTTTCTAAGAAAAGTGCATCAAAATGAAAAGTTATGAAAGAAAGAGTACAATGGGAATTTCAATAAAGTTTATGCATGAAACACGTTCACGAGCATGCATGATCTTTACTTATTGAGCATTAGCTCATTTAGTTCCTGTGATGTAGGTGAGGAGGTTTATGATGTATAGAGTTGTTGGTTGGCTAGCACACATTCTCGTCGCCCTGATCATACAGATGTAGACGAACTTGACTTGTGGGCGATGTTTTCTTTGTATTTTGATATTTTGGTGTATTGTAAATATAACTGCTGATGGCAAGATAAACTGAGAAGAACTTTTTGGTTGTACATTTTGTAAAGAAACTTTTAGGAAGTAATGCCACGTAGCTTCTTCTGTTTTAAAGCTTGAAAATTTTAAATTTGGCCCACCTTTTTGCGAAACTAAAAATATGGTTTATGAAAGAGTAATACTTCCTAGTTTGACCTATATGGTCATATGGTTAAGCTAAGGGGCGTTACAGTTGTGGTATCAGAGCGGAGGTTTAGTCGTTTCTGAGGACTGCCTACATATGTATGATCATGTGACAGAAAGCTCAGTCAACTAGTAAGTCTAATTGTTTTCATATGTGCACTTCATTTCTATTATATAAGTTTGATACACAAATTATTATTGGCTATTATGTTTGTTTGTAAGTAAAGGGCCACTGTACAGGAAATCATGCCAAGGGGTAAAGGTCAGACTAGCCAACAGAGGGCTGATCAAGAGAATGACAAAGATGCTACTATACATCGATTGGCTGAATTAGTGGAGAGACAGGCTCAACAAATAGAGAGGATTATAGAACAAGATCAAATGAGAGAGCAACAATTACCTGTACAAGTTGTAGCTAGACAAGAAAACCATGAACCAGCTTCTGAAAGGTTCAGGAAGAATAAACCTCCAGTTTTCAAAGGTGAAACAGATCCATTATTTGCTGAGGAATGGATTCAGAGTTTGGAAGGTATCTTTGATTATATAAGGATCCCTGAGGAGGAGAAAGTTTCTTGTACTACCTATATGTTCCAAATGGATGCAAGGCACTGGTGGGATTCCATGAAGTCAATAATTGATGTTGATAGATTGACTTGGGAGAGATTTAAGGAAATCTTCTATAGGAAGTACTTTAGTGAAGCTCATCGACTGGCAAAGGCAACTGCGTTTACTAACTTGAGGCAAGGTGGCATGTCTGTGTGTGACTATATAAAGAAATTTGATGAGCTATCCCACTTTGCTCCTTATATAGTTGGTACCAATGAGTTGAAAGTAAATCAGTTTTTACAGGGGCTGAAAGCAGAAATATATAGGGATATTAAGATGTCTACAGGAAAAGGTGTCCCTTACACAGAAGTTGCAGAGAAGGCCCTTGAAGCTGAAGAAGCCGAACTGAAGGTGGTAAAAGCACTAGAAATCAGAAGAAATATAAACATGGCAAGGAGAAATGCAAATTTCAGAAAAGGTACTCAACTAGGATTCAATGGAGGCAAAAGAAAATTCCCACAGGGTCAGGGACAAAGACAAGATCTTTCAAAGCGCCCAGCAATAGGTCAACAAATGCAATCTACTCTGAATCAGAAAGTTGCATGTCCCAAATGTGGAAAGCCTCACAAAGGTGAATGTCTTTTTGGTAGTAAAGTGTGTTATATATGTGACAAGACAGGACATTTTTCTAGAGATTGTCCCTCCACCTCTGGTGAACAAAAGAAAGTTCCAGCTCGTGTGTTTACCATGACTGTGACAGATGCTGAGGTTGATCTATCGGTTGTAGCAGGTGAGATCTCTATCTTTGATATCCTCGCAAATACATTAATAGATTCAGGAGCTACACATTCATTTACATCACCAACATATGTAAGAAAATTGGGTAGATCACCTGAAGCTTTGAATTTAAGATACTATGTAACTCTTCAATCCGGGAAAGTGCTATATTCTGGTCAAGTTTTGAAAGCGTGTCCAATACAGATAGATGGTAGAGAGTTGTGGGTAGACTTAATAGTATTGGATATGCAGGATTTTGAAGTGATTTTGGGTATGGATTGGCTATCTAAGTACCATGCTAGCATTGACTGTAATGGTAAGAGAGTAGTATTTCAGCCACCTGGTGAAGAGGAGTTTACTTTCCTTGGGTCTTCTAAAAAAAGAATGGTACCAATTATTTCAATGATAAAAGCAAGGAAGTTACTTGAGAAAGGATGTACTGGTTATTTGGCAAATGTAATGGATACTAGAGAGGAAGTTAAGATGAAGCCAGAGGAGGTACCAGTAGTTAGTGAATTTCTAGAGGTATTCCCAGAAGATCTACTAGGATTACCACCCGATAGAGAGATAGAGTTTGTTATTAACTTGCTACCTGGTACAGCTCCTATTTCTAAGGCACCATATAGAATGGCTCTAACAGAGTTGAAAGAATTGAAGGTACAATTATAGGAGCTTCTGGATAAGGGTTTCATACGCCCAAGCTTTTCAACATGGGGTACTCTAGTACTATTTGTAAAGAAGAAAGATGGGACTATGAGGCTTTGTATTGATTTTAGAGAGCTAAATAAGGTCACAATTAAGAATAAGTATCCTCTCCCTAGAATTGATGATTTGTTTGATCAGTTACAAGGAGCTTCAGTGTTTTCCAAGATTGATATAAGATCTGGATACCATCAATTGAAGATCAAGGAAGAAGATATTCCTAAGACAGCTTTTAGAACGAGATACGGGCACTATGAGTTCTTAGTGATGCCCTTTGATTTAACTAATGCCCTAGCTGCTTTTATGGACATGATGAATAGAGTATTTAAGGATTTCTTGGATACTTTTGTTAAAGTGTTCATTGATGACATTTTCATATATTCGCGCTCAAGGGAGGAGCATATGGAACATTTGAGAATAGTTTTGAGGATCTTGAAAGAAAAGCAGTTATATTCAAAGTTCAAGAAGTGTGAGTTCAGGTTGGAGAAAGTTATCTTCCTTGGTCATGTAGTATCTGGAAATGGTATTTCTGTGGACCCAGCAAAGGTTGAAGCTGTAAGTAATTGGTCAGGACCTACCAATGTTTCAGAGATTCGTAGTTTCTTAGGATTGGCTGGTTACTATAGAAGATTCGTAGAAGGATTTTCTAAGTTGGCTTCTCCATTGACTCAACTGACCAGAAAGAATGTGAAATTCCATTGGGATAATGATTGTGAAAAGAGTTTCCAAGAGTTAAAGTATCGTTTGGTCACAGCTCCTATACTTTCTATACCCACTGGATCTCGGGGATTTGTTGTTTACAGTAATGCTTTAAAAAATGGTCTAGGTTGTGTTCTGATGCAAAATGGTAAGGTTATCGCTTATGCTTCTAGGCAATTAAAATAATATGAAAAAAAATGTCTTACTCATGATTTGGAGCTAGCAACAGTAGTTTTTGCACTGAAGATTTGGAAACATTATCTTTATGGACAAAGATGTCAAATCTACACAGACCATAAAAGTCTCAAGTATTTCTTTACCCAGAAAGAACTGAATATGAGACAGAGAAGATGGCTTAAACTGGTGAAAGACTATGACTGTGAGATAAACTATCATCTGGGAAAAGCTAATGTAGTTGCAGATGCTCTAAGTAGAAAGTCATTAGCTGCTATGTCACTTAAGTATGTCGATCAAAAATATCTTTTGATGGATTTGCATCGATTAGAATTAGAGATTGTACCTATAGGTTTAATGGAGGAATTAGCAGCTCTTACCTTGCAACCTACAATTTTAGAGAGGATTAAGCAAAGCCAGAATACAGATCCCTATCTAACAAGTTTGAAGACTAAGATAGAGTCTGGAAAGGAGGTGACCTTCCAGATTTCTAGTGATGGTGTAATCAGATACAGAAATAGACTGTATGTGCTAGATGGAACAATTAGAAAAGAGATATTGACAGAAGCTCACACTACTCCCTACTCTGTGCATCCTGGTACTACAAAGATGCATAGGGATTTGAAAATGCATTACTGGTGGCCAGGTATGAAGAAGGATGTCATTGAGTTTGTAGAGTAATGTCTCATATGCCAGCAAGTTAAAGCTTAACATCAAAGACCTGCTGGTACATTGAAGCCTGTACATGTGCCACAGTAGAAATGGGAAGAGATTGCTATGGATTTGGTAGTTGGACTTCCTAAGACAAATAAAGGCCATGACGCTATTTGGATTGTTGAGGATAGATATACTAAGTCAGCCCATTTCCTACCGATTAAAGTGACTTATAACTTGGATCAGTTGGCTCGGTTGTATGTTCAAGAAATCATCAGACTGCACGGTGTTCCAAAGGTTATCATTTCTGACCGAGATTCTAGATTCACTTCAAAATTCTGGAAGAGAGTTCAGGAGGCTGTGGGTACAAAACTGGCATTCAGTACAGCTTTTCATCCTCAAACAGATGGACAATCAGAGAGAACCATACAGACTCTTGAGGATATGCTTAGAGCTTGTGTGTTAGATTTTCATGGATCGCGGAGCAAGTATTTGCCACTGAATGAATTTGCCTACAACAATAGTTATCAAGCTTCAATTGAAATGGCTCCGTATAAAGCATTGTATGGAAGAAAATGTAGATCTCCAATTCACTGGGATGAGATAGGAGAATGGAAATTTCTTGGTCCAAAATTGGTAAGAGAAACAGCTGAAGCAGTAGAAAAGATTCGTAAAAGGTTATTAGCTGTTCAGAATAGACAGAAGCAGTATGCTGATCCTAGAAGGAGAGAGGTCACGCTTAATGTTGGGGACAAAGTGTTTTTGAATGTTGCTCCAATGAAAGGAATCATGAGGTTTAGGAAGAAAGGGAAGTTTAGTCCCAGATAAATAGGCCCATTTGAGATACTTGAAAGAGTTGAAGATGTTGCCTATAGACTTGCTTTGCCACCCTCACTGTCAAACGTACACAATATTTTTCACGTCTCTATATTAAGAAGATATGTTCCAAATCCTTCACATGTTTTGAATTATGAGCCTTTGGAGTTGAGCCAAGATGTGAGTTAGGAAGAACAACCAGTGGAGATTTTGGATAGAAAAGAAAAGGAGCTTAGAAACAAGAAGATCCCTTTGGTCGAAGTATTGTGGAGGAATCACGAAGTAGAAGAGGCCACATGGGAAAGAGAAGAAGAGATGAAAATGAAGTATCCTCACTTATTTGGGTAAGCAAATTTCAAGGGCGAAATTTAATAAGGAGGGAAGGATTGTAATGCCCAAGATTCTCATATGCATAATAAGCCAATAATAAACATGTTCATAGTGCATAATAGACATAACTAGTAATTAGTATCAACTTTATAGTAAATTGCTCATCCTTTATTGTTAAATATTTTCAACATGTGTTATTGTACTAATATTTGTTGAAGTGCTCCCACGCAGTGTAAAGGTTTAGTACCCTCAAAGAGAGGGCTTGGTGTGTGAAAAGAACAAAGAGTATATTCATGAATAGTAATACTATATGCACATCCATTAAAATCATGTTTGTTGATAAATTAGGCAAATAGTAGTTTTTCGGTAAAATGCATTTTTCATGCTTTTCGGAGACAAATTCACTGTGCATGTAACACGTCAAATAGCTTTAATTTAATGTTTAGGACTCATTTATAGAATTTTATTTATCGGCCCCAGGTAAGCACGAGGTGGTAATCACTGTACTGAATTGGTGTTTAGTTACACTAAGCTAGCTTAAATTCAGCTTAATCACGTAATGTCATCTTTGTTCATTCTAACGATTAGGAATTAATACTATGTTTGCATTATTAATTAGAGTCTAATTGACTTTATTTTTATGCCCAATGAATGGTTATGGGGCTAGGTTCCACTAGATTACATTAAGATTGACCATATGGGATTATTGGTCAAAGTATGACTAGTTTTCACTTTCTAAGCTAGGATTCACCAACTTTGGCTACACTTGGGTGTATGGGAATGGCCAGCAACGTGGTGAATAAGCTAAGGGAGTTTTAAAGGTGGACATATGGAAAACTAGGTGTGAAATACCGAAACTACCCCTCAGAATTTAAGTTATCCCATTTCTTAGCCATTAAGTATTGATTTTAGACCAAATCTGGTCATTTTCTTTTCCTTTTCTCTCCAACCACAACTTGAAACCCTCCAGCCACTATCTAAGCTTCTCTCAACTCCCCTTAGCCATATCTAGGAGTTTCCAAGTGGTAGAACTAAAGTTGGAGCTCTAGAAAGCAAGATAGGTCCAAACTAGTCAAGGTGAGTCTACTAGTTCTTCATCTTTAGTATTATTTTCTAATTGAAGTTCTTCACTTGCTGCAAATAAAGTATGAGTTCCTCTAGATTCTCTTGGGTCCTAAAATCAGTTTGAAAGCCTTGAGAATCAATTTGGTGGAGGTAGAAGGCAAGAGCTTTGGTAAAAGCTTAAACTAGTCAAGGTGAGCTATATGTAGGATATTGAACTTGTAGTTAATTTCTTTTGTTTCAACTCTTTAACCAAAGCTATTAATTGATGAATAATAGTCCTAGAAAACCTTATATATGGCTGGGAATAAAGAATTTAAGTGGAGGATTGAAGTTGGACTTAAAGCCCCAAAGTTGCTAGTTATGGATTTAAGTATTTTCATGTGTAGTAGATTTCATTTTTGGTATTTATAATCTGATTTTTCCAAGCTTGGAGTGTATATTTTATGTATCCTAATATTTATTAAACTCATTTTGTGGCTGGTTGTGATGATATAGAAGTGTTAAAGTAATACTAAGCCTTGTCTAAACCAAAAAGAATTCAAGTGCACATAGGATATTCTAAATGTTCCTATTTGAGGTGTATATGTGGGAATTGGCTTGTTGATTATTATTGCAGGTCTTAATCCAAGATTTTAATCATGTGGGGATGTCCTAAAAATAGGGGAGGTGCTGTCCAAATACTTTTAAAACCAAATGATACCATTTAGGAGCAAATAGACTAGTTTTTATGAAAGTATGTGACATTTTGGTTCATTTTGAGATTAGGCTTCCTTAGTTTGTGAAAGTTGTGATTTTAGTCTTATGGTTGTTTTCTTTAAGTATTGTACGTTGTAGTAATCATCTTAGTAATACAATTGATATCAAGTCTTCCACACATCTTGCCACAGAGGATATTGACCATTTCCACTATCTTTTCTGTCGGACACAAGGTAAGTAAAGATTTATTTTAACTGCATCACAAGAACAATAGTAGATACAAGATATTTTCCTACATGCTTATGTGTATTATATTACTTATATATTATTTATATGGTTATTGTTGTAAAGTTTACAAAAGACATAAGTATGGCATGATCATCTAAGCATGATTTTCAAAGAAATGACGTTTTCCATGCACTGGATTTAAAATAGTACCATTGTACTAATTTTATGAGATATGTTTTAAGTACAGTGTTTAGTCTGCCTGCATTGGGTAAGTATGATTTGCCAAGGCATCCTTCTGGCATAGGTGGGCACGGCTTACCGACTGTCAGGACTGAGCATTGTACTATGAGATTGATGCATTACTTAGTCAGTCTGTGCTGGGTAGGTATGGTTCACATTGGCCATGTGTTTCCTTTCCGCACAGGTGGGCACGGCCTACCGACTACCACGACTTTGTAACATACTCAAGGGCCCTATAAAGAAAGGTTTTCTAAGAAAAGTGCATTAAAATGAAAAGTTATGAAAGAAATAGTACAATGGGAATTTCAATAAAGTTTATGCATGAAACACGTTCACGAGCATGCATGATCTTTACTTATTGAGCATTAGCTCATTTAGTTCCTGTGATGTAGGTGAGGAGGTTTATGATGTATAGAGTTGCTGGTTGGCTAGCACGCTTTCTCGTCGCCCTGATCATACAGATGTAGACGAGCTTGACCTGTGGGCAATGTTTTCTTTGTATTTTGATATTTTGGTGTGTTGTAAATATAACTGCTAATGGCAAGATAAACTGATAAGAACTTTTTGGTTGTACATTTTGTAAAGAAACTTTCAGGATGTAATGCCACGCAGCTTCTTTGGTTTTAAAGCTTGAAAAGTTTAAATTTGGCCCACCTTTTTGCGAAACTAAAAATATGGTTTATGAAAGAGTAATACTTCCTAGTTTGACCTATATGTTTATATGGTTAAGCTAGGGGGTGTTACATAAACACTTTGCAGCATGAGACTTTCCACACTTGGTATAAGTGGGTTTAGTTGAGGTGGCACCTTGTTCAATTTTAGGTCACCTTGAATTTTCTGATCTTTGTTCATTTTTCTTCTGATCTCCTTGTCTCCATTGTCCACCCCTCGCGGCAAAAGCTGCTTTCTTTTCATTCAATATCTTAAGCTGAACTTGCTTTGCTTTGAGAGCCATGTCTATCACCTCACTAAATTCTGTAACTCTAGCTACAATTACATCTCTAGAAATGTCTCCTCTCAAACCCGTCAAGAAATACTCAACTTTCTCCTTGTTATCATTTCTTATCCATGGAACAAACCGAGATAATTTCTCATATTTTCTAATGTATTCCCCAACAGATTTATTTCCTTGGTGCAAATGAAGGAACTCCTCAACTTTTGCTGCCTTTGCGGTGTCAATGAAATATTTATGGTAGAACAACTCTTTAAATGTATCCCACATCAGATTCTGGGCGGTTGGAGTTACTCTAATCGTCTCCCACCAGTTATGAGCTCCCATTTTCAGCATATAAATGGCACATAATACTCTGTCCTCATCACTGAGTCTCATATACTCAAAGATGACTTCCAAGGATTTTATCCATTCCTCTGCTATATATGGATCAGCTCCACCCACAAAATCCATTGGATGTTGCTTCCTAAATCTTTCATAGATTGGCTCAGAATTTTCTTGTCTCAAAAGAATCACTAGAGGTTGTGGTTGGTTTTGATTTCTCTCAATCATGAGCCTCATCTGTTCCATCTGTTCATTATGCATCGTTGCCTGCTCCCTAATTAAATTTGTCAGATTTTCAACCACGTGACTCAAATCTTGATCTAATCGGGGTCTCTGTGCTTCTTATGGTCTTTCTTCTTTAGGTTGAGTTCTAGTTTTTTTTTTAGGAGCCATTAATCCTGTGTAGTGCCCTTTTATAATTTATTTTGTCACCAACCAATAATAGACATATGCAACAATTATTTATACAAAAATAAAAATTTAAACACGTAGATAAATAAACATACCAGTTGACCAAGTCGCCATTCCAATACATGCTCATATGCCTTTTCCTGGTTATCTACAGAAACGTTTTAACCTCAGCTCTGATACCACAACTGTAACACCCCCTAGCTATACTATGTATAAATACGCTCACTTATACGTAGGAAAGCTAAGTAATGCTAACTCACTTTAATTAACCTTGGAAAAGCGAAAAGAAGAGGATAAATTTAAACCTTTTTGTTGGTTCTGAAAACGTCTGTGATACACCTATTTTACACTGCAGTAATATATACATTTTATACAATACAAAACACAGTTCTAATACTATTCATAACTCCCACAGGATCACTACATACACATACGTAGTAAAAATATATACAAAGTTCTCAAAAAGTCATTCTTCAGTTCAAAACTGGCATATGAACAACATTGGAGTGGAAACAGCTCAGCCAACATTACTCCTGGTTCTAATCATCTACATCACAAGAACTAAATGAGCAATAGCCCAGTAATTAGAAATCCATGCATGCTTATGAACAATTTATACATAAAATTTATCAATCTTTATACCCTTAATTTCTTTAGAAAACATTAACATTTAACTCATGTTTGGGCCCCCTCCTTGGTATAGTTTCTATCTCAGTAATATAGCACGCATCGTCTTAATAAATATCGTTTGAGGCTTACCCTATCTTGGAATTAACCTCAAGGGATTTTACCTCCCTCTTATTTGGCATATCTTGTCTTGGACTTAACCTCAAGGGATTTCACCACATTTACCTACTAAATTAAACACCATAAGCATATTATGAGAAAATGTAAAAAAAACAAAAGTTCTCCCTTTAAAATATGTATACTCAAAAATAATTCTTTTTGTGCTTCATATTCATAAATCATCATTCTTCTCCCCCTTTTGACATCATTAAAAAGATATAAATTATTTTCAAACTAGATGTATTATAGAAACTAATCTATCCCTTTCAAATAAGATTGTCCCTATATTTATTCATTATATAACTCTCTGCATTTGAATTTATGACAAAAGTATATATAAAAGAGCAATACATAAACAATTTTCTCCATGAAATACTATAACAAGTTAAGCAATAAGGAGATATGGAGGAATCAAGAATCGAACAATCTTCAAAATAAGAATGACAATGTCAAAACATAAGATTGAACAATAATATGATGCCAAAGTGAAAACAAGAGCATTCGTTTTAATTTTTGGCAAAACTTACTCTATTGATAATAAGTATGACAAATATTGCATATTCAAAATAGAGAAGTAGCATCTAATCAAGATCTTGAAAGCTCTAGCACAGAGTGAACATAATTCTATTGATCATCATGAAAGCTCTAGCATAATTTTCACTTATTGAAAATATATTTCTCCAAGTATAATCATCACAAGGCATATGAGAAATTCAAATCATTAAAGCACAATAGTGAAATAATTTCTCTTTCTTTATTTTTATCTAGCAATAAAGAGCATATCACAATTTATGGAAAATGATAATGACAAATTTAGCACAAGTAAATCATAAATATGCTCCCCCTCAACATATGAATCATGATCAAAATGTCAATAGCCAAAGTAAGAAAAGATCAATCATATATGAGAGATAAGTGTCCTTACCAAACCTTGGATGCTTCTCCTCAAAATATGCTTAATAGAAAGAATTGAAACTCCCCTTTTAACTTATAAAGGGTGCATATTTTAAATATTTTAGCTCATAGATACCAAATGTGTTAAGGAGACATAGAATGACAAAGTTGATACCAATTAAATTTAAATCAAAGATAAGATAACCAAATTGATACCAATTTAATTAAAAAGAAATAGAATGACCAAGTTGAGACCAATTATAAATCAATACACATTCAATAAATCTAAGCACAAGTTGATACCAATTATATTTAAAGAAAAGTAAATTAACCAATTAAAAAGTACTTTTCTTCTCCTCCTTTTGATATCATCAAAACGTTGCATAAACATGAACGATAAGATTGATACCAATTAGTAAAAGCATGGAGTATAAGATTTGATAATAAAATGCATCCAAACATTCTTAAGAGTCAAACAGTCTTGAAATGAGTGAAAAGTGTGTGAAAAATGCTTAAAAATATCCAGAAAAATTCGCCCAGCGGTAGGCCGCAATTGGCTTTTCGGTAGGCCGATTTTAGCAGAGAGTTTTCACTTTCTGGGCATATTTATCGGTCTACCGCTCATTTCTTTCCGAATTTTTTTTTTAGAAACAACGTCAAAACAAAGACGAGAAAGCACAAAATTAAAAAGTACTCTTATCAAATAAGCATGGAATTAATTTTGAGATCTTGAGTAAACAAAACTAAAGATATTAATCGAACAACACAAGATAATTCATTGAAATAAACCATACCAAGTATTCTTGTTTCGATGTCTTCATAGGCCTTAAATACTCGAGGTCAAACCTTTTTGAGAAGACATTCTTTGATTGGTTCATGAGGATTTCATTCTTCCAAAAGCTCTCCATCTTTATTGTATTGAGGTTGGACTTACTTATTATTTTTTGATTTGTCGTTAAGCTCCAATCATTCAAGCTTAATACTATACCTACAACAAAATCATCTATGCTTTTCTCCTTTGAGGAGTTGTTAGTCTTATCGAATATTACATACATAGATTTATCTACTACTTAGTTCTTTTGTTGAAAAACTCTCTTTATGCATTACTACTAGTATAGTAACCAAGAAAATTTCCAACATTGGATTTTAAATCAAAATTTTCAAGTTGTCTTAGGTGTTTAAGAAAAACAAAGTATTTGCATCGAAAGACTCTAAAAATAACCAATATTGGGTTTTAAATCATTTCAAAACTCATAATTGTATTTTATTCAATGTCCGTTTAATTAACACCCGGTTTAAATCATCACAAATAGTGTTGATAACTTTGACCTAAAAGTATTTTAATAAAATATTTGCATTTGACATAGTCAAGGCCATTTTGAAACTAATAAAGAAAATCATGTAAATCTTTTTGAAAAATGATCAACTAACTCAAAAGATTTTTCAAAAAAAAAAAAAACATAATTTCAAAAGTGACATACTTTACAAAGTTTTGAAAATGTAACCAAACTTGCATGTCCAAGTTTTCTATGCCAACATCAATAAATATTTTCTTTTAAAAACAAAATAAAATTTAGCTTGACTTGAAAAAATTTTAACAATGATAAAAATAATATATATTTTTTTTAATCAAAAGATATAATCTCATTTGTTCAAAATTTGCAAAATGAATATTTGAAAAGAGTAAATGAAAAACTCAATAACTCTAATCGACAAAAATTAAGCAAGTTATATGTAACGCCCTCACTTATCTACACAATACTAGTAGAAATTATTAACTCTCTAATTACAGGGCGTTACGTTTGGAAAATAATCCTGTAATTGTTTTTCCAAAAATACGGGCCAATTTGAACTNAATGAGCTACAGCTCAGTAAGTAAAGTAATGGATGAAATGGTGCTTAAAGACATATATTAAATGCATGATCATGCTTGCTAGGCATATTTGTATAATATTTTCCTTTCGGTCCCCCTGTCTTGTGTACACTGTTCGGTTCGGCATTGCGCCTGCAGGGCTTTCTAAACTAATACTATCCCATGGGCTCTCCTCCGGCCGGCTCTCACCACAGTGGGGCTCGTTACTAACCTTATTCCATCGTTACCCCGTCGAGCTCAAGAGATAAGGCGGCCCGAGACTGTAGTGTAATCTATTATATAACTTGGAGGAGGAATATTGTGGCAAACCTTCTGACTAATCCCGTTAGCCTTGCCCCTCTCCTGGGGCTGCCACTCTGAACTGTAAGTATTCATCCCGCTTCCCCGCAACAGTGACACAAAACCTTCTTAAAGTTACCTGGTCTTAACTTTTCTGTGGTAAACATAACCTTGCATAATATTACTACGGCATTTTGGAAACCTGTTACCTATCTTAGACTTCTCTGTCTAACATGCATGGCCTCATGATGTATATGATAATGCCATATTAGAAATACCAAGTATGTATACTGAAACCAAAATACCAATGATCATGCTTATAACTATATTGCAAAGCATAAAAGAAATGAACATAATAGACACCCACATAGCACATAATTCTTGTGTTGCAGTCGAGTACTTTACTTACCTCGTGTCCTGAATAGAAATCAATAGTGGAAAGAGTCAATATCCTCAAGAGATTGGTGTGCCAATCACCTGTCATGAAATTCTTTTATTCCAGGTGTACATTTTTCTAAAATGAACGCACTAAGATACTTAGACAGGACCGAAATAACAACTTTCACCAAATTAGCAAACTTGATCCTATAATAACTCAGAAGTATACAATCACTTAACATTCTTGGCAGTCAATAACTAGTATTGAAAAATACTTAAAAGTACAAAAATATAAATGCTAGTTCATTAGCACAAAACTAATCCAAAATGACACATAATTCGTAAAAACTAGCTCATTTGCCCCATAAATGGTGCCTCTTTATTTTTAAAACATTTGGACAGCACCTCCCCTGTTTTTAAGACATCCCCACATGATTAAAATCATGGTTTTAAACCTGCAATAACAATTAACAATCCAATTCCCACATATCCACATCAAATAGGATCTTTCGGTACAACCCAAGTACACTTGAATTCCTTTCTATTTGGACAAAGTCTAAACCACTTTTACCCTTGTGTGCCATCACAACCAGCCACTAAATAAGTGTAATAAGCACTAGGACTGATAAAATACACACTCCAATTTTTAAGAAATCAGATTAGAAACATAGAAAATTTAATCTATTACACATAAGAATTCTTAAATCCATAAATAGCAAACTTTTGAGCTTTAGCTATAAATTTAATCCTCCACTTAAATTTCAGATTTT
>JXTC01000165.1:142777-163626 GCA_002914845.1 Trema orientale
GAACTTTTAATTTAGACATAATAAAATAAAGAATTTAGTCTCCCACATGTGAACACTTCACACGAATAATTCTTTATTACTCATTATTAGTCATGAAAACTTTTAGACGTTTACTTAATAGAAAATATAAACATCATATGTATATAATTGGGACATAATATGGAATTATTAACAATAAATAGATAACACTTAAATCCAATAAACATTGTTTAAAATGCCAAACAAAGAAACTGATTTCTAGGGCATATTCCCAACACCCGGAGCTCAACCAGTTTCTATTCCAGCATATCATATGGCTCCAGCAGAAATGAATGAACTGAGAGAGCAGTTGGATGATTTATCGTCCAAAGGTTTCATTCGGAGTAGCACTTCTCCGTGGGGTGCTCCTGTTTTATTCGCCAATAAAGCTGATGGTTCGCTAAGGCTTTGTGTGGACTACAGAAAGTTGAATCACCTTACAGTGAAGAACAAATATCCTTTGCCAAGGATAGATGAGTTGTTTGATCAACTTGGTGGATCTAGATTCTTCTCCAAGATCGACTTAAGGTCCGGTTATCATCAATTGAAGATTCGAAAGGAAGATATACCAAAAACCGCATTTAGGACTCGTTATGGTCACTTTGAGTACCAGGTTATGCCTTTTAGTTTAACTAATGCTCCAGCAGCATTTATAGATCTCATGAATCGAATATTTAGGCCGTACCTAGATCGTTTTGTTGTTGTCTTCATTGATGATATCTTAATCTATTCCAAGACTCAAGAAGAGCATGCTGAACACCTGAGGATAGTACTTGACACCTTGAGAAATCACTAATTATATGCCAAGAAATCGAAATGTGACTTCTGGATGTCAGAGGTTAAATTCTTAGGACATGTAATTTCTTAAGACGGTATTTCAGTCGATTTTGCTAAGATAGAATCTGTTCTAAAGTGGGAAAGACCGAAGAATGTGACAGAAGTATAAAGTTTCCTCGGTTTAGCAGGCTATTATCGCCGTTTCGTGAAAAATTTCTCGAGGATAGCCTTGCCTCTGACAAGATTAACCAGAAAGGATGTCAAATTTGTTTGGGATGACGATTGTGAAAAAGCTTTCATGGAGTTGAAGCGGAGTTTGACAACTGCACCTGTTCTCATTGTTCCTAACAGTGAAGAACCTTATATGGTGTATACAGACGCCTCGAAAATAGGGTTAGGATGTGTCTTGATGCAAAATGGCCGAGTGGTGGCCTATGCTTCTCGTTAATTAAAACCACATGAAAGAAACTATCCTACCCATGACTTGGAACTTGCAGCAGTGGTTTTTGCACTCAAGATATGGAGATGTTACTTGTATGGTGTGAAGTTTGACATATTCTCTGATCACAAGAGTTTGAAGTATCTTTTCACCCAAAGAGATTTGAACTTAAGACAGCGAAGATGGGTTGAGTATATGAAAGATTAGGATTTTAACCTACAATATCACCCGGGCAAGGCCAATGTTGTAGCTGATGCTTTGAGTAGGAAGTCTCATAGTACTCTAGCGGCACTAATCTTTGAAGATTGGAAGAACTCAATTACACTTGGCGATTACAATCTGCAGTACTTTGAGAATGAGAAAACTGCTTGGATTAGCAACATCGCGGCTATACCATTAATTCTCCAGACAGCTCAACAGAGTCAATTGCAAGATGAAGAACTAAGAACAATCTGGAATCAACTTCAAAATAGTGAACAATTAGACGGTTGGAGTACCAACAGAGAAGGATTCTTACTTTTCAATGGTAAATTAGTTGTTGCTAATGATCATACTCTTCGAGAAATCATTTTGACTGAGGCTCATAAGTCTAGATTTGTAGTACATCCTGGTAGTACTAAAATGTACCAAGACTTGAAGAGGCAATACTGGTGGAAAGGCATGAAGAAAGATGTAACTTCTTTTGTAGCCAAGTGTTTGACTTGTCAGCAAGTCAAAGTGGAACACCAGAGGCCAGCGAGATTACTTCAACCTTTACCCATTCCAGAGTGGAAATGGGACAAGATCACAATGGACTTTGTAACGGGACTACTAAGGACCTTGAGAATGAATGATGCAATTTGGGTTATAGTCGATCGATTGACTAAGACTGCTCATTTCATACCGATCAAGGTTGACTACTCACTAACCAAACTTAGTAAGCTTTACATAGAGAATATCGTTCGCTTACATGGAGTTCCTTCAAGCATAGTTTCTGATAGGGATCCAAGATTCACATCTAAGTTCTGGAGAGCCTTACAAAAAGTATTTGGTACACAGTTGGATCTTAGTACAGCTCATTATCCTGAGATAGATGGCTAATCTGAAGGAACCATTCAAATACTCGAGGACATGCTTCGATCATGTATACTGGACTTTGGTGGAAACTGGGATAACCACCTACCATTAGTAGAGTTTTCTTATAATAATAGTTACCAGACCAGTGTGGGTATGGCTCCATATGAGGTATTATATAGGAGGCCATGTAGATCACCTTTGTGTTGGGCAGAACCTGAAGAACATGTCACTCTTGGACCTCAATTAATTAAAGAAACTATTGAGAAGATAAAGGATATTAAAGAAAGGCTCAAGGAAGTACAAAGTCGTCAGAAAAGCTATGCTGACCCAAAGAGACGCGAGGTAGAGTTTGAGACTGGTGATCATGTATCCTTGAAAGTGACTACAAGGCGTGGTGTTACAAGGTTTGGAATTAAGGGTAACCTAGCTCCAAGGTACATCGGTCCTTTCGAGATCATTGAAACGATTGGACTGGTAGCTTATCGATTGAACCTACCACTGCAATTGGGCCATGTACAGAATGTAATATCCTGAATTTTAAACCGACACTCAGTTTCTCACATAATTAAAGAGCCAATAATAATATGATTACATAGCATTTTTAATTATATTATTGTCATGTCTGCATACTATTTTAAATTCTGATTTTAAATTATTTATGATCATTAACCCTTATTATGATTTAAGATAATTTTGTAGTCAAATGCTCGAGAGGTGCTCATTGGTATAAGTTGATGTACGTAAGTCTAGTATTTTTGTACTTATTTGGTTTATCATATTGGTAAACATACCTGAATTAACTGAGTTATTTAACAATCATTTTATAAGTGCTGAAATTATTGGAGTATTTCCTTGTACTCAATGTAAGTTTAATGATTTTTTTTTAGTATGTGAATTATATATTCCAATTTATGTTTTGGAATAATTCCACAATTGTTTGCCTTAATATCTTAAACATAAATCTATATTATTATAATAGTTTCTGAACCACACAAAAATATATATATATATATATGCATATATATATTAATATTAGGGATGACATTAGTTGAGTCGGCAAAAAATCCTGAAATATATTTTTATGTTAATATTAAAAGCTTTGTTTTTATCCCCACCGTCACCATATCCTTTTCAAAACCACCCATCTTCTTTGTTCTTCTATTTTGAAGTCTATCATATGTATATAACTGTACTTCTCTCATAGTTGCGTTAGTAAACTAAGTGGTACCTACTTCTCTCATAGTTGTATCAGTAAACTAAGTGGTACCTCCTCCTTGGAAGTCTCAAAGGTAATTTGTATATGTATTATGGATTCGATATTTGATACTTCCCTTACCAGACATATTTAAACGATTTCTAATTTTCATGTTAATTCTAAAAGTTTATATGATATGTTTATGTTAGTAATCATTGTTCCAATATTTGGTGAAAGTTGCTTTGATTCCTTTAATTACTTATCTTTTAATATAGTTTGGTGTGCGATTTACAAATGGGTGTAGCAAATTCATTATGTCTATATGTATGTATATGCTTGTTGTGTTTGAATAAAGGGAGAAAGAATAACGAAAAACCTTGTATATGTGTTTGTATTTTTGAATAAAGGAAAAAGTGAACAAGTTATAAACTGTGGGGGGAAATTCGATGAAACCTTGTTATTGTATCTGGCACTAGTTTCGAATCCTTGTTATAAAGTTAATTAATTCTTTCTACTTTTGAGATGGTCTATCATTTTGCATATTATTTGACTATTATATTCACATATTTGTATTTAAAAACAAAATGTTTAATGAGAGTTACGGTTAGGCATTTAATCTTATAGAACTCATTGTTATTTGTATGGTGGTTCATTGTTTATTTTATAAGCTTTCAAAGTCACTTAGTTTGATGAATAAGCTACAGGTTAATAAGTGTTCATGTTTGTAATTTAGCTACAGGTTAATAAGTCACTTGGTTTTATGAATAAGCTACAGGTTATATATATAGTTAGGTTTTATTGCTTTTCGTTTTAATTTATTGCTTTTCGTTTTAATCAATGTTTCTTTATAAATAAATAAAACAATTATTAAATGTTATGTTTTAATATTCATAAGGGAAGCTTAATGGGTATTTGATTTTCTTTCGCCTGTAACTATATGAGGAATTAATTATTCATTTTGAGCTAAGTTTTGAACATTAATTAAGGTAGTATGATGTGGTTAGTAATAGAGGGTAATTGTTATTTCAAAATATTAGGAACACATCAACTATATCTTGAGCAAAGAGCATTTCAGCAAGAAAGACATATAAAGGCCCGAATTGAGGTAAGTAATGTCACACCTATAATGTAAGAAATTCTTTGTTTCTGTGGATCTGTGGAATTTTTGAATGTAGAATTTGTGCATACGTGTACATACGTATCTGTCATTACGCTTTACGTGAGACATGAACACGTGGAGTATTTATATTGCCTAATGAGTATTGGTGAATAGGGTGTGACGGGCCAGCGCCCAAATATGTGATATGGTTCCTTCGGCGACACTCTGGTTCCTCCGGGAACACTCTGGTCCTTTCGAGGACAATATGGTTCCTTCGGGAACACTCTGACGGCGGTATAGGGTGGACCTCTGCAGTACACAGAGGGGGTTTGAGTTGTATTTGGGATTCGAGACCTCCATACTGCTCATGATATGTTATATGTTCTCTGAGTGACTCAGTATGCGATTCACGGTCTTGTCAGGCAATACAATATACACAGGGATCACAATCATATGATTATCTATTATCTGCCATATGCACTCTGCATCTGCATACATTACTTACTGAGTTTTATACTCATAGATATTCTTACATTACAGAGGATACTAATGCTACGTGAGTTAGAGGAGGAGCGCTGACTTTCTGACCGCGGCTTGTGTATATGACCATTTTGACCTGTGGTTTCCTGACAGAGAATTTTGTACATATTTTGAGTGTGTATATATTATGTATATTTTATGAGAGGCCCACTTTGCCAGGGTGTATATATGTATAAATTATATTATGTATAATTATGAGTGGAATTTCCCATTTTCTCCTAGAAAGTTTAAAAGTTTTAAATTTTCACTAATTTAATCAGTTCTAAGTCGAGTGGCGTCTCCCGATCTCATTAAATAATTTTATGAATATCTCTTAAGTACGTGTGTGGGATCGGGGGATGTCACAATTGGTATCAGAGCTTATGTTTTATAATGAATCTGAAGACCATTTATATACACACGTCGAGAAGGAAAGGAAGCCTTACTTCTCTGTAAGTGTTTGATATGCATTTTGATATCTATTCAATTTTTTTTTTTATTTGCATTCATATTCTGGTGATGATTATTATTGGCTATAATTGGAACTATGGAATCTAGGTGTCAAGTTATCAGTATAGTGACTACTCGGGGTCAAGATAATTTCGAAAAGGGTACATCTTCTCCACAGAGTGGCAATCAGATTGAACAATTGGCTTCTTTGCTATAGAATATATTAGAGTAGTGTATGAGACAAGAAAATTAACATAACCCTCCACCACCGCCACCACAACAGAGACAGGATACTAGTGAGACTGCTGGGGAGAGATTTAGGAAACTTCAGCCTCTAACCTTTGATGGCGAGATTGATCCAATTTAGGCAGAACAATGGAATAGAATCACTAAGCATATGTTGGCTTATGCCTAGGTTTCTGATGTAGATAAAGTCCCATGTGCTAGTTTTATGCAGAGACATCACGCTGAGTACTGGTGGGACACCATGAGTACTCCATTCGGTGCCACACTTCCCTCTGGAGAGGTTATGTATTCAGATAAAATTTTGAGAGCTTGTTCTATTGTAGTGGATGATAGAGAATTATTTGCAGACTTAATTATGCTTGATATGAATGACTATGAAATTATTTTGGGCATGGATTGGCTGTCAAAATATTTTGCTAAGATTGATTGTAAGAGAAAAATGGTGACATTTTATCCTCCTAATTCTGACTAGTTTATACTTATGGGTACTCAATATAAAACCAAGTTTCCTTTAATTTCAAAAATGAAGGCTCATAAATTAATAGAAAAAGGTGGTACAGGATATTTGGCTAGTTTTTTTGATACGTATATTGAACAGAAGTTGAGTCCGAAAGATGTGCCAGTTGTGCAGGATTTTCTAAAAGTGTTTCAAGAGGAATTACTAGGATTACCACCTATAAGAGAGATTGATTTTGCTATTGATTTAGTACCAAGTACTGCACCTATTTCTAAGACACCCTATAGGATGGCCCCAGTAGAATTAAAGGAGCTAAAAACTCAGTTACAGGAATTACTAGACAAAGGATTTGTACATCCTAGTTTTCACCGTGGGGTACGCCAGTTCGGTTTGTGAAAAAGAAAGACAGCACTATGCGATTGTGTATTGATTATAGAGAGATTAACAAAGTGACCATTAAAAACAAGTGTCCCTTACCTCGCATCGATGATTTATTTGATCAACTACAGGGTGCTTCCATGTTTTCGAAGATTAATTTGAGGTCTGGTTACCATCAGTTAAGAGTCAGAGGAGAAGATATTCCGAAGACTGCCTTTAGAACTCGGTATGGTCATTATGAGTTTCTAGTGATGCCGTTTGGTCTGACCAATACTCCAGCAATGTTTATGGATTTAATGAACAGAATACTAAGCTTGTTATCATATTCATTGATGATATTTTAGTATACTCACGGTCAAGAGAGGAGCATAGAGAACATTTGAGAATCATCCTGTAGATATTGAAAGAAAATGAGCTATATGCTAAATTCAAGAAATGCAAATTCTGGCTAGAAAAGGTATCATTCCTTGGTCACATTGTTTCTCAGGATTGAATTTCTGTTGACCCAACTAAGGTTGAGGCAGTTAGTAATTGGTCTAGACCTACCAATATTACAGAGGTCAGAAGTTTTCTAGGTTTGGCCGGTTACTACAGAAGATTTTTTTTGGGGATTCTCTAAGATAGTCATGCCACTTACATAGTTGACCAGGAAGAGTAACAAGTTTATATAGACTGATGAGTGTGAAAAGAGTTTTCAAGAATTGAAGTAGAGATTTCAAGATGTTTTCCTACATGCTTATGTGTATTGTATTAATTATATGTTATTCATATGGTTGTTGTAAAGTTTACGAAAGACATAAGCATAGCATGATCATTTAAGCACAAATTTCAAAGAAATGAAGTTTTCCACGCATTGGATTTAAAGTAGTACCATTGTACTAATTTTATGAGATATGTTTTAAGTACAGTGTTTAGTCTGTCTGCGTTGGGTAAGTATGGTTTGCCAAGGCATCCTTCCCGCACAAGGTGGGCACGGCTTACCGACTGTTGGGACTGAGCATTGTACTATGAGATTGATTAGGTGCATTACTTAGTTGGTCTGCGTTGGGTAGGTATGGTTCACATTGGCCATGTGTTTCCTTCCCGCATAAGGTGGGCATGGCCTACCGACTGCCGCGACTTTGTAACGTACTCAAGGGCCCTATAAAGAAAGGTTTTCTAATAAAATTGCATTAAAATGAAAGATTATGAAAGAAAGAGTACAATGGGAATTTCTAGAAAGTTTATACATAAAACACATTCACGAGCATGCATGATCTTTACTTACTTAGCATTAGCTCATTTAGTTCCTGTGATGCAGGTGAGGAGATATATGATGTATAGAGTTGCTGGTTGGCTAGCACGCTTTCTTGCCGCCATGATCATACAGATGTAGACGAGCTTGACCTGTGGGCGGTGTTTTCTTTGTATTTCGATATTTTGGTGTGATGTAAATATAACTGCTGATGGCAAGATAAATTGATAAGAACTTTTTGGTTTTATAATTGTAAAGAAACTTTCAGGAAGTAATGCCACGCAGTTTCTTTTGTTTTAGAGCTTGAAAAGTTTAAATTTGGCCCACCTTTTTGCAAAACTAAAGTTATGGTTTAAGAGAGAGTAATACTTCCTAGTTTGACCTATATAGTGATACGGTTAAGCTAGGGGGTGTTACATCCTTGCTTGTCATGCATCGGCTTATGGAGGTCATTTCGGTCCAACAAGGACCGCTGCACAGGTATTGCAATCTGGTCTTTATTAGCCATCTATTTTTTGTGATTGTTATACTTTTGTAAAGACTTGTGATCGATGCCAAAGAACGGTAAATATCTCAAGACGCCATGAACTTCCCTTGACTAACATGTTTGAAATTGAGATTTTTGATTCATGGGGAATAGATTTTATGGGACCTTTCAGTGGCGCCCGAGATTCTCACATGCATACTAAGCCAATAATAAAACATGTTCTAATTGCATATTAGGCATCTAGAAGTCATTAATACCACTTTCATAGTAACATGCTCATTCATTATGTTATGTGCATTTACATACATGTTATTACATTAATGATTGTCAAAGTGTCCCGATGCAGTGTAAAGGTTCAATACCCTCAGAGAGAGAGCTCAGTGTGCTAAAAGAACAAAGAATATAATTATGAAAGCAATACTATGTGCACATGCAATAAGATCGTACTTGTTGATAACTTGGTCAAATAGTAGTTTTTCAGTAAAATATAATTTTCACGCATTTCGGAGCTGAATTCACTGTGTGTTTAACACGTCAAATAGGCCTGATTCAATGTCTAGGACTCATTTATATCATTTTATTTGTCAGCTCCAGGTAAGCACGAGGTGGCATTCAGGACACTAATTCATATTTAGTTGCACTAAGCTAGCTTAGATTAGGCTTAATCGCGTTAAGTCGTTTTTGTGCATTCTAATAATTGAGTGCTAATACTATGTTTGCATTATGAATTGGAGTGTAGTTGACTTATTTTTATGTTTAGTGATTGGTTATGGGGCTAGGTTCCACCAAATTACAATAAGATTGGCCATATAGGATCATAAGTCAAAGTATGACTAGTTTTCACTTCTTAAGCAAGGATTCACCAACTTTGGCTACACTCGGGTGTATAGGAGTGACCAGCAACATGGTGACTATGCTAAGGATGTTTTAGAGCTTGACACATGGAAAGTAATGAGCAAAATTTCCAAAATACCCCTTAGAATTTAAGTTATCCCATTTCTTAGCCATTAAGTATAGATTTTTGACCAAATCTGGTCATTTGTTTCCTCTTTCTCTCCAGCCACGACCTGAGCCTCTCCAACACCTTCCTACACTTCTCTCAACTTCCCTTAACCATTTCCAAGAGTTTCCAAGTGGTAGAACTCAAGTTGGAGCTCCAAAAAGCAAGATAGATCAAAATTAGTCAAGGTAGTTCTACTAATTCTTCTTTCTAGGTCTTTCCCTATAATTTTAATTCTCTCCTTGTTCCCACTTCAATATTGGTTTCTTCAGGTCCTATTAAGTTCAAAAATCTATTTCTAAGTGTTGGGAATCAGTTTGGTGGAGATAGAAGGCAAGAAGTCTAATAAAGACTCAAACTAGTCAAGGTAAGGTTTAAGTAGGATTGTGAATGTGTAATGAATTTCTTTTATTTCAGCTCTTAAACCTAAGCTATTATTTAATGAATAATGGTCCTAGGAACCCTTATATATTTCTGGAAACATAAATTTAAGTGGAGGATTAAAGTTAGACAAGCCCCAAAGTTTGCTATTTATGGAGTTAAGTGTTTTCGACTATAGTAGATTAAGTTTTCTATGTTTGTAACCTGATTTCTTAAGCTTGGAATGTATATTTTATTGATCCCATTATTTATTACACTCATTTGGTGGCTGGTTATGATGAGATATAAGTATAAAAGTTGTTTTAAACTTATTTAAATCGAAAAAGAGTTCATGTGCACTTAGGTTGCTCTAAATTATCCTCTTTGATGTATATATATGGGAATTGGATTGTTAATGATTATTGCAAGTTTAAAACCATGATTTTAATTATATGGGAATGTCCTAGAAATAGGGAGAGTGCTGTCCAAGTGTTTTTAAAATAAAATGGCACCATTTAGAGGCAAATGGACTAGTTTTTATGAAATTATGTGCCATTTTGGATTAGTTTTATGCTAATGAACTAGCATTCATATTTTACTACTTTTGAACAGTTTTTCAATGCTAGTTATTGACTGCTAAGTACCTTAAGTGATTTATATACTCATGAGTCATTTTAAGATCAAGTTTCCTAAATTGGTGAAAGTTCTGATTTCGGTCTTGTCCAAGTATCTTAGTTCATTCATTTTAGAAAAATATGCATCTTGAATCAAAGAATTTCATGACAGGTGATTAGCACACCAATCTCTGGAGGATATTGACTCTTTCCACTATCAATTTCTATTCAGGGCACGAGGTAAGTAAAGACTTACAACTGCATCACAAGAATTACATGGGAGTTGTCATTATGTGAAACTTACTTATTCTTGAAAGTTATGAAATGGCATATGCATGGCACGTCTTGCATGCAAATTGATAATTTTATGACAAGATATTTGAAAGTGAGTACCAGTGTACCAATTTTATAAGATAAGTTTTAAGTGCAATTGTTGATTTGTCGGAGCTGGGTATGTAAGTCTGTTGATGCAGACTCTCTCGTTGAAGCAGAACTTGCAGATCTTATGATGTGTCTCGTTGAAGTGAGACAATATTAGCGCGGTGTGGGATGCCCCTTTGATGAGGGAAGGAGTTTTCAAAAACCTCACACGATGGTCGCACCTTATTTTTACTCTTGGCTAGAGTTTCTGCCCAATGTTATCACGGCCTATCGACTTACGGGACTAGCAATGTACTAAGGAGCCCAACTATGAATATTTTTTAAAGAAAATGCATGGACTGAAATGTTTAAGAATGAAAGGGGTACAATGGGAACTTTATGAGATTTTAAAGCATACATGAGCATGCATAGTTTTTACTTACTGAGCTTTAGCTCATTTTAGTCTTATGATACAGATGAGGAGGCACACTTTAGTATTGACTAGCTGGTTGCCTGGCCTGCCTTTTGTCACCATGATCATATAGATGTGGATGAGCTTGACCTGTGGGCAATATTTTTATTTTGAGATATTTTGGTGTAACGTAAATACTACTGCTGATGGCAAAATAGACTGGTGAAAACTTCTTTTGATTATATATTTTGTAAAGATACTTTCAATAAGTAATGCCACGCAGTTTTTTTTATTTTAAAGCTTGAAAAGTTTAAATTTGCCCACCTTTTTGCAAAACTAAAAAAATATGGTGTATGAAAGAATGACACTTCCTAGTTTGGCTGTATATGACAATACAGTTAAACTAGGGGTCGTTACAGTATTGTATCAAAGCGGAGGTTTAATTATTTCTGAAGACTGCCTACATGTGTATGATCATGTGACAAAAAGCTCAGTCAACCAGTAAGTTTTAGTTTCTTGTGTTTGCATTAAATTTGATACTATATGTTATGATATGTTATCTTTTTATTATTGGTTATTATGCTTGGATGTAAGTGAAAGGGCAACTGTATAAGGAATCATGCCAAAGGCTAAGGGTTAAACTAGTGAGTGAAAGGGTGACTGAAAATGAGATCAACAAAGATGTTGTTATAGGTAGGTTGACAGAGTTGATTGAGACATAAGCAAGATAGTTATAAGAGTTATTGGACAAGGGTTTTATTCGCCCAAGCTTTTCACGATGGGGTACTCCAGTTTTGTTTGTAAAGAAGAAAAATCGGACTATGAGGCTTTGCATTGATTATAGGGAGCTGAATAAGGTCACAATCAAAAACAAGTATCCCCTTCCCAGAATAGATGATTTGTTTGTTCAACTACAAGGAACTTCGGTGTTCTCGAAGATTGACTTAAGATCAGGATACCACAAGTTGAAAATTAAGAAAATAGATATTCCGAAAATAGCTTTTAGAACTAGATATGAATACTATGAGTTTTTAGTGATGCCCTTTGGATTAATTAATGCCCTAGTTTCTTTCATGGACATGATGAATAGAGTGTTCAAGGATTTCTTAGATAAATTTGTTATAGTTTTCACCGATGATATTTTGATTTACTCACGCTCAAGAGATGAGCATATAGAACACTTGAGAATCATTTTGAGAATTCTTAGGGAAAAATAGTTGTATGCTAAGTTTAAGAAGTGTGAATTCTGGTTAGAAAAAGTTATCTTCCTTGGTCATGTGATTTTTGAAAATGGTATTTCTGTGGATCCAACGAAAGCTAAAGCTGTGAGTAATTAGCCAAGACCTACAAATGTTTCTGAGATTCGTAGCTTCTTAGGGTTAGCTAGTTATTATAGACATTTTGTTGAAGGGCTCTCGAAGCTAGCTTCTCCATTGACTTATTTCACAAAGAAGAATGTGAAGTTTCAATGGAACGATAATTGTGAAAAGAGTTTTGAGGAATTGAAGCATCGTTTGGTAACAGCTCCTATACTTTCAATACCGTCTAGATTAGGAGGATTTGTTGTTTACAGTGATGCCTCGAAGAATGGTCTAGGATGTGTTCCCATGCAAAATGGTAAAGTCATTGCTTATGCCTCTAGACAATTGAAGGAATATGAAAAGAAGTATCCTACTCATGATTTAGAGCTAGTAGCAGTTGTCTTTGCATTGAAAATTTGGAGACACTATCTTTATGGGGAGAAATGTGAGATCTATACAGATCACAAGAGTCTCAAGTATTTCTTTACCCAAAATGAACTGAATATGAGACAAAGTTTCACACCCCAATTCACGTGCATGCTTATATGTTATGTGTAATAGAGCATTATCTAGTTCTAAGTAATGTAGGGGAGTTAAGCTGGTCAATGAGGAGTTTAATAATTTTATAAGTTCATAAAGATCCTAGTTAAAAAAAAAAAAGAAAAAGGAAAAAAAAAAATTTCATGATAGGTGATTGGCACACCAATCTCTAGAGGATATTGACCCTTTCCACAATTCATTTCTATTCAGGACACGAGGTAAGTAAAGTACTCAACAGCAACACAAGAATTACGTGCTATGTGGGTGTTTATTTTTTTTATGCCTTGCATTTCAGTTATGAGCATGAACATCGGCATTTTGGTTTCAGTATATATGCTTGGCATTTCTAATATGGCATTATCATATACATCATGAGGCCATGCATGTTTTATAGAGAAGTCTAAGATATGTGACAAGTTTCCAAAATGCCTTAGCAATATTGTGCAAGGCCATGTTTATCACAGAAAAGTTGAGACCAGGTAACTTTCAGAAGGTTTTGTGTCGTTGTTACGGGGAAGCGGGATAAATGTTTACAGTTTGGAGTGGCAGCCCCAGGAAAGGGGGCAAATCTGACGGGATTAGTTAGAAGGTTTGCCACAGTATTCCTCCTCCAAGGTATATAATAGATTATACTACAGTTTTGGGCCGCCTTATCTCTTGAGCTCGACGGGGTAACGATGGAATAAAGTTAGTAATGAGCCCCACTGTAGTGGGAGCCGGCCGGAGAAGAGCCCATGGGATATTATCAGTTCATAAAGCCCTGCAGGCGCAGTGCCGAACCGGACAGTGTACACAAGACAGGGGGACAGAAAGGAAAATATTATACCAATATGCCAAAGCAAGCATGATCATGCATTTAGTACATATCCTTAAGCACCATTTCATCTATTACTTTACTTACTGAGCTGTAGTTCATTATAATCTTGTGTTGCAAAGTAATGATTGAGATGACAACATGAGCTTGTGAGTTGGAGTAGAGGTCTAACCTTGGTATTATACATATGGATATTTTGACCACATGTGGGGGGCCTATTTTGTGTATTTTGGGATGTTTTACAGTCTCTCACTAGATTGTTTTTAGTTTGTTTCGTTTGGTACCTATTTACTACCTTTCGTTTTGTAATATATGTATATACTGATCAATGCTATGTTGTAAGCAAGGTCAGCTATCCATAGAGTTTTAAAGAGAATAAAAAGTTCAAATTGGCCCGTATTTTTAGAATAACGAATACAGGATTATTTTCTACAAGTAACGCCCTGTAAAGAGAGAGTTAATAAATTTCCACTAGTAGTAGGTGGATAAGGAGGGCGTTACAAGTTGGTATCAGAGCGGAGGTTTAAATCGTTTATGTAGACCGTCCATATGTGTATATCAAGGAAGGGAATCGCTCAGCTCACAAGTAAGTATTAATTTCCTGTGTTAGCATTAAATTTGACTCCATATGTTATGATATGTTTTGTCTTTATTATTGGCTATTATGCTTGGATGTAAGTGAAAGGGCAATTGTATAAGGAATCATGCCAAAGGCTAAGGGTCAAACTAGTGAGCGAAAGGGTGATAAGAGGGATACTACTAAAAATGAGATCAACAAGGATGCTGTTATACGTAGATTGACAGAGTTGGTTGAGACACAAGCAAGATAGTTATAAGAGTTATTGGAGAGTGGTTTTATTTGCCCAAGCTTTTCACGATGGAGTACTCCAGTTTTGTTTATAATAAAGAAAGATGGGATTATGAGGCTTTTATTGATTATAGGGAGCTGAATAAGGTCACAATCAAAAACAAGTATCCCCTTCCCAGAATTGATGATTTATTTGATCAACTATAAGGAACTTAGGTGTTCTTGAAGATTGACTAAAGATCAGGATACCACAAGTTGAAAATTAAGGAGGAAGATATTCTGAAAATAGCTTTCAGAACTAGATATGGACACTATGAGTTTTTAGTGATGTCCTTTAGATTAATTAATGCCCTAGCTGCTTTCATAGACATGACGAATAGAGTGTTCAAGGATTTGTTAGATAAATTCGTTATATTTTTCATCGATGATATTTTGATTTACTCACGCTCAAGAGAGGAGCATATGGAACACTTGAGGACTATTATGAGAATTCTTAAGGAAAAGTAGTTGTACGCAAAGTTTAAGAAGTATGAGTTCTAGTTAAAGAAAGTTATCTTCCTTGGTCATGTGGTTTCTGAAAATGGTATTTCTGTGGATCCAACAAAAGTTGAAGCTGTGAGTAATTGTCTAAGACTTACAAATGTTTCAGAGATTCATAGTTTTTTAGGATTGGCTGATTATTATAGACGTTTTGTGGAAGGGATCTCGAAGCTTGCTTCTCAATTGACTCATTTAGCAAGGAAGAATGTGAAGTTTCAATAGAATGATAATTGTGAAAAGAGTTTTGAGGAATTGAAGCATCATTTCATAACAACTCCTATACTTTCAATATCATCTGGATTAGGAGGTTTTGTTATTTACAGTAATGCCTCGAAGAATGGTCTAGGATGTGTCTTGATGCAAAATAGCAAAGTCATTGCTTATGCCTCTAGGCAATTGAAGGAATATGAAAAGAAGTATCCTACTCATGATTTAGAGTTAGCAATAGTTGTCTTTGCACTGAAAAATTTGGAGACACTATCTTTATAGGGAGAAATATGAGATTTACAGATCACAAGAGTCTCAAGTGCTTCTTTACCTAAAAGGAACTGAATATGAGACAAAGAAGATGGCTTGAACTGGTGAAAGATTATGACTATGAGATTAACTATCTTCCAGGAAAAGCAAATATAGTTCCTGATGCTTTAAGTAGGAAATCATTGACTATTATGACTGTTAAGTATATTGATATGAAACATCTCTTAATGGATTTACATAAGTTAGAATTAGAGATTGTGTCTTCAGGTTTAACAGAAGGATTGGCATGTCTTACTCTTTAACCAACAATTTTAGAGAGTATCAAATAAGGCCATAATACGGATCCCTATTTGATGAATTTAAAGAGTAAGATAGAATCAGAAAAGGAGATGGCCTTCCAGATTTCTAGTGATAGTGTAATCAATTATAGAAATAGATTGTGTGCCTGGTGGAATTGTTAGAAAGGAGATACTGGCGGAAGCTCATACCGTTCCCTACTCTGTGCATCTTGATGCTACCAAGATGTATAGAGACTTAAAGATGCATTACTGGTGGCTTGGTATGAAGAAAGATGTTGTTGAGTTTGTAGAGCAGTGTCTCACGTGCCAGCAAGTCAAAGCTGAACATCAAAGACCTGCTGGGAAATTTAGGCCTTTGAACATACCCCAATAGAAATGGGAAGAGATTGCCATGGATCTTGTTGTTGGACTTCCTAATACAAATAAGGGACATGATGCTATTTGGGTGATTATGGATAGATATACCAAATCAGCTCATTTCCTTCCGGTTAGAATAACTTATAGCTTGGACTAGTTTGCTCGGTTGCTCAGGAGATTGTGAGACTACATGGTATTCCAAAAGTTGTCATTTCTGATCGAGATTCTAGATTCAGTTCAAAATTCCAGAAGAGGGTTCAGGAGGCTATGGGTGCAAAATTGGCATTTAGTAGCTTTTCATCCTCAAATAGATAGACAATCAGAGAGAATTATACAGATTCTTAAGGATATGCTTAGGGCTTGCATATTAGATTTTCATGGATCTTGGAGCAAGTACTTGCCACTGATAGAAATTGCGTACAACAATAATTATCAAGCTTCAATTGAAATGCCTTCGTATGAAGTATTGTATGGAGGAAAATGTAGATCTACAATTCACTGGGATGAGATGGGAGAAAGGAAATTTCTTGGTCTAGAATTAGTAAGAGAAACAGCTGAAGCAGTTGAAAATATTCGTAAAGGTTATTAGCTGCTCATAATAGACAGAAACATTATGCTGATCCTAGAAGGAGAGAGGTCATGTTTAATGCTGGGGAGAAAGAATTTTAGAAGCTTGCTCCCATAAAAGGAATCATGAGGTTTGGGAAGAAAGGGAAACTTAGTCCTAGATGTATAGGCCCGTTTGAGATACTTGACAAAATTTGAGATGTTGCATATAGACTTGCTTTTCCACCCTCACTATCAAACATACATAATGTTTTTCACGTCTCTATGTTAAGAAGATATATTCTAAACCCTTCACATGTTTTGAGTTTTGAGCCATTAGAATTAAGCTAAGATGTGAGCTACGAAGAACAACTAGTAGAGATTTTGGATAGAAAAGAGAAGGAACTTAGAAATAAGAAGATTCCTTTGGTCAAAGTATTGTGGAGGAACCACGAAATAGAAGAGGCCGCATAGGAAAAAGAAGAAGGGATGAAAATGAAGTATCCTCACTTATTTAGGTAAGCAAATTTCGAGGACGAAATTTTTAAAAGGAGAGAAAATTTGTCACACCCCGATTCACGTGCATGCTTGTATGTTATGTGTAATAGAGCATTATCTAGTTCTAAGTAATGTAGGAGAGTTAAGCCGGTCAATAAGGAGCTTAATAATTTTATAAGTTCATAAAGATCCTAGTTTAAAAAAAAGAAAAAAAGAAAAAAAAGAATTTCGTGATAGGTGATTGGCACACCAATCTCTAGAGGATATTGACCCTTTCCACAATTCATTTCTATTCAGGACACGAGGTAAGTAAAGTACTCAACTGCAACACAAGAATTACGTGCTATGTGGGTATTTATTTTTTTTATGCCTTGCATTTCGGTTATGAGTATGAATATCGGCATTTTGGTTTCAGTATATATGCTTGGCATTTCTAATGTGGCATTATCATATACATCATGAGGCCATGCATGTTTTATAGAGAAGTCTAAGATATGTGACAAGTTTCCAAAATGCCTTAGCAATATTGTGCAAGGCCATATTTATCACAGAAAAGTTGAGACCAGGTAACTTTCAGAAGGTTTTGTGTCACTGTTACAGGGAAGTGGGATAAATGTTTATAGTTTGGAGTGGCAGTCCCAGGAAAGGGGGCAAATCTGACGGGATTAGTCAGAAGGTTTGCCACAGTATTCCTCCTCCAAGGTATATAATAGATTATACTACAGTTTTGGGCCGCCTTATCTCTTGAGCTCGACGGGATAACGGTGGAATAAGGTTAGTAATGAGCCCCACTGTAGTGGGAGCCGGCCAGAGGAGAGCCCATGGGATATTATCAGTTCAGAAAGCCCTGCAGGCGCAGTGCCGAATCGGATAGTGTACGAAAGACAGGGGGACAGAAAGGAAAATATTTTACCAATATGCCAAAGCAAGCATGATCATGCATTTAGTACATGCCCTTAAGCACTATTTCATCCATTACTTTACTTACTGAGCTGTAGCTCATTATAGTCTTGTGTTGCAGGTAATGATTGAGATGATAACATGAGCTTCTGAGTTGGAGTAAAGGCCTAACATTGGTATTATACATATGGATATTTTGACCACATGTGGGGGGCTTAATTTGTGTATTTTAGGATGTTTTACAGTCTCTCACTGGATTGTTTTTAGTTTGTTTCGTTTGGTACCTATTTACTATCTTTCGTTTTGTAATATATGTATATACTGATCAATGCTATGTTGTAAGTAAGGTCAGCTATCTATAGAGTTTTAAAGAGAATAAAAAGTTCAAATTGGCCCGTATTTTTGGAATAACGAATACAGGATTATTTTCTACAAGTAACGCCTTGTAAAGAGAGAGTTAATAAATTTTCACTAGTAGTAGGTGGATAAGGAGGGCGTTACACAAAGAAGATGGCTTGAACTGGTGAAACTGTGAGATTAACTATCATCCAGGAAAAGCCAATGTAGTTGTTGATGCTTTAAGTAAGAAATCATTGATTGTTATGACGACTAAGTATATTGATATGAAACATCTCTTAATGGATTTACATAACTTAGAATTAGATATTGTGCCTTTAGGTTTAACAGAAAGATTGGCATCTCTTACTCTTCAACCAACAATTTTATAGAGTATCAAATGAGGCCAGAATACGGATCCCTATTTGATGAATTTAAAGAGTAAGATAGAATCCAGAAAAGAGATGGCCTTCTAGATTTCTAGTGATAGTGTAATCAATTATAGAAATAGATTGTGTGTGCCTAGTGGAATTCTTAGAAAGGAGATATTGGCAGAAGCTCATACCAGTCCCTACTCTGTGTATCCTGATACTACCAATCCTGATACTACCAAGACGTATAGAGACTTAAAGATGCATTACTGGTGGCCTGGTATGAAGAAAAATGTTTTTGAGTTTGTAGAGCAGTGTCTCATGTGCCAGCAAGTCAAAGCTGAACATCAAAGACCTGCTGAGAAATTAAAGCCTTTGAATATACCCCAATAGAAATGGGAAGAGATTGCTATGGATCTTGTTGTTGGACTTCCTAAGATAAATAAAGGCCATGATGCTATTTGGGTTATTGTGGATAGATGTACTAAGTCAGCCCATTTTGTGCCGATTAGAATAACTTATAGCTTGGACCAGTTTGCTCGGTTATATATTCAGGAGATTGTGAGAGTACATGAGGCTCCAAAAGTTATCATTTCTTATCGAGATTCTAGATTTACTTCAAAATTTTGGAGGAGTGTTCAAGAGGTAATGGGTGAAAAATTAGCATTTACTACAGCTTTTTATCCTCAAACTGAGGGGCAATTAGAGAGAAAATTTCTTGGTCCATAATTGATAAGAGAGACAAATGAGGCAGCAGAAAAGATTCGAAAAAGGATACTAGCTGCTCAAAGTAGATAGAAACATTATTCAGATCCTCAAAGAAGAAAACTAGAATTTAACGTTAGAGATAAAGTATTCCTGAAGGTTGCTGTCACACCCCGATTCACGTGCATGCTTACATGTTATGTGTGATAGAGCATTGTCTAGTTCTAAGTTAATTAGAGGAGTTAAGTTGGTCAATGAGGAGCTTAATGATTTTATAAGTTCATAAAGATCCTAGCAAAAAGATTTCATGTTTTATGAGACGAACTTTGTTGTTAGGTTTTATACAATAGAAATGAGATAAGCTACTGATTGAGGTACTTAACAGTGTAAACTTTTGATGATAGACAATATGACGAAAGAAAATATTTTTGGCGAAAATTTACCGTTAAGTTTCCAACAATCTACAACAGATAAGCTGCTGACGGACGAGACAAGATTAATTCTAATGTTGTGATCAAGTTCTAGGAAGAAGTTAGTATTTCTCGATTTTTGTGCAAGACAGTTATATAAATCATAATATTTAGATGATATGTCAAAAAGTGAAGCATGAGGTGTTCTAAGCACGAGGTGGCACTATAAGCACGAGGTGGCACTATAAGCACGAGGTGTCAAATCAGAGCACGAGATGTTGAATCAGGACACTAATTGGTGTTTAGTTACACTAAGCTAGCTTAGAATAAGCTTAATCGCGTCATGTCATTTTTGTGGATTCTAATTATTAAGTGCTAATACTATGTTTGAATTATAAATTGGAGTCTAATTGACTTATTTTTATTATTAATGAATGGTTATGAGGCTAGGTTACACCAAATTACAATAAGATTGGCCATATAGAATCATAAGTCAAAGTATGACTATATTTCACTTTCTAAGCTAGGATTCACCAACTTTGGCTACACTTGGGTGTATAGAAGTGACCAGCAACGTGGTGACTATGCTAAGGATGTTTTAGAGCTGGACACATGGAAAGTAATGAGCAAAATACCCCTTATAATTTAAGTTATCCCATTTCTTAGCCATTAAGTATTGATTTTGGACCAAATCTGGTCAATTCTTTCCCCTTTCTCTTCAGCCACAACCTGAGCCTCTCCAATACCTTTTTACACTTCTCTCAGGTCCCCTTATCCATATCTAAGAGTTTCCAAGTGGTAGAAGTCAATTTGGAGCTCTAGAAAGCAAGCTAGACCAAAACTAGT
>JXTC01000165.1:173306-183639 GCA_002914845.1 Trema orientale
TTGTTAATCAATCAATCAATATCATTGGAATCCAAAACAAGGACTACACATTTGCCCAACGTTTCAGCTTGGTTACTCATCCGTGACTCTATCCTAGCCATCACTGGTCTTTATATTACAAAGAGGAGTTAATACAAATAGGAAACCATCACATCAATTTATGTCTACGGAAAGTACTCACACAAAGTAAACAAGGATTACCTTATGAAGCTTTTTCTCTTGCTCTTTTCTTTCCTTTCCGATTTGACCTCTTACTAGTTACTTCTAAGGTTTTTTAGGTTTAACACTCAATAAAACCTGATTTCAAAATGGCTAAGAATATTACATGGCAGTAAGTCGGTTTGGGTTTTCAGCACAAAGAGCTTCCTTCACTTACAGCCAAGGCTTCTTAAAAAAAAAACGTGTAAGCTCATTTGTGGCACAATTTCCAATGATTCACCAATATCTACATATATACACATATAGACTTAAATAAAGATATAGCTTATCTTCTACAAGGTACTATTAACCTTGAAATTTGTGAAAGTCTTTTAATACTCTTCAAATAATTAAACTAATAAAATACTATTTCTAGTTGGGTATTAGTTTGTTTTACTAATGATACTACTCTCAAATAAAATTTAACATGTTAAAATATGTACACAAATTAAAGTTTAATAATATTCCTAGTTAATTCGTGACAAATAAAATAACTAGTTTCTAATCACATAATCACATAATTATGCAATGCAACATGTTAATTATTGGCTTTGATAATTCATGAAAAGCTTGGGTATAACAGTTAGTAACAAGCCCCACTGTGGTGAGAGCCGGATGGAGGAGAGCCCATGGGATATTATCAGTTCAAAAAGCTCTACTGGCGTAGTGCCGAACTGGACAGTGTACACAAGACAAGGGAACCGAAAGGAAAATATTATACCATTACGCCTATGCAAGCATGATCATACATTTAATATATATCTTTAAGAACCATTTCATCCATTGCTTTACTTACTGAGCTGTAGCTCATTATAGTCTTGTGTTGCAGGTAATGATTGAGATGACAACATGAGCTTGTGAGCTGGAGTAGAGGCCCGGTCTCGGTATTGTACATATGGATATTTTGACCACATGTGGGGGCCTAGTTTGTGTATTTTGGGATGTTATGCAGTCTCTCAATGATGTTATTTTTAGTTCATTTCTTTCGGAACCTAGTACTACCTTTCGTTTTGTAATATATGTATATATTGACCCACACTATGTTTCTAAGTAAAGTCAGTTAGAGTTTTAAAGAAAATAAAAAGTTTAAATTAGCCCGTATTTTTGGAAAAACAAATACAGGATTATTTTCTACAGGTAACGCCTTTTCAAAAGAGAGAGTTAATAATTTCTACTAGTAGTATATGGATAAGGAGGGTGTTACAAGTTGGTATCAGAGCGGAAGTTTAAATCATTTCTGTAGACCGTCCATATGTACATGTCGAGGAAGGGAATCACTCAGTTCACAAGTAAGTATTTATGTGCATTAGTTTACACTTGCTTCATGTATATTATTGGCTAATATTTACCAGGATAAGGAGCATAGAAGAAATGACTATCACTCGAGGTCAAACATCTAGAGCGACTAAGGGCTCTACCCCTGAGAGACATACACAAGAGTTAGCAGAACTCCGTGAGATGGTCCGTAGGTAGGCAGAACAAATTGAGAGGTTGTTACAACAGCAATGAGAAAGACAAATTCTGCCTAACACATATCCTCCCCAACGACCACCACCACCTCCACCATGGGCCCCAGCTGCATTACACCCTCTAGAACCACTGTATGAACGGTTTAGGAAACAACACCTGCCAGTATTTGAGGGTACTACAGATCCACTAGATGCAAAAGAATGAAAATGTATGCTGGAAACAATTTTTGATTTTATGCAGCTTAATGAAAGGGAGAAAGTCTGTTGTACTGTTTATATGTTAAAGAAAGATGCACGTATATGGTGGGATGTGATTAGACAGACTAGAGACACTACCCATATGACATGGACAGAATTTCAATTTGTTTTCAACAAGAAATATTATAATATTGTTGTATTGGCCACAAAGGTGAATGAGTTCAGCAAGTTACAACAGGGAAACCTTTCAGTGGCTGAGTATGTGAGAAAATGAGTTCAGCAAGTTACAACAGGGAAACCTTTCACTCGCTTTATGGAGGGACTTAAGCCAGATCTTGCTAGAGATGTTGACATGGGACTTGCAGGCCCAATTTCATATGGACAGGCTGTAGAGAAAGCTTTACGTGCTGAACATCGAGAAGAGAAGATATTAAAAGCTAGAGCTTCTACCAATTTTTCTCGTAGAGATTTTCAGCCTAATGCAGGTTGTTTTAATGACAATAAATGAAGAGGCCAATTTTTTGAAGGTGGTACAGAACAAAATAAGAGGTTCAGCAGCAGACAACAAAGGAGACAACAGTGGCCACAATATGAAAAATGTGGTAAGAACCATCTAGGAGAGTGCAGAGCTTATACCACAATTTGTTACAAATGTGGTAAAGAAGGTCATTTCAAAAGAGAGTGCCCACTGTGGAAGAATGAGTAGAAGAAAGAAGAACCTAGGAAGACCAATGCTAGGGTGTTTGCACTCACTCAAGCTGATGCAGACGCAGATCCTTCAGTTGTTTCAGGTGAGATTCTTATCGCTGACATACCGACATATACATTAATAGATTCTGGTGCCACACATTTATTTGCATCCATGACATATGTGAGGAGATTGGGTAGACTCCCTGATCAGTTGCCAGAGGTATTCAGTACGGCGTTACCATCAGGGGAAATATTATATTCAAACCAGTGGCTAAGAGGAGTTCTATTACAGATAGATGGTAGAGAGCTATTTGTAGATCGTGTGATGTTGGACATGCAGGATTATGAGGTAATACTCGGTATGGATTGGCTTTCCAAGTATAAGGCTACAATTGATTGTGGGAACAAGAAAGTGATATTCCAACCTTCTGAAGAGAATCAATTTGTATTCATCGGTACTGCACCAAAAACTAATGTACCTATCATCTCTGCTTTGAAGGCAAAAAAATTGTTGGACAATGGTTGTTCAGGGTATTTAGCCAATGTAATAGATACTTCTATGGAACAGCAATTGAGACCCGAAGATGTACCAATAGTTAGGGATTTCTTAGAAGTGTTTCCGAAAGAATTACTAGGATTACCACCATATAGGGAAATTGAGTTCGTTATTGAATTATTACCTGGTACTGCACCAATATCGAAGGCACCCTATAGAATGGCACCTGCAGAGTTGAAAGAATTGAAAACACAATTACAGGAACTCTTAGACAAAAAGTTCATTAGACCTAGCTATTCACCATGGGGCACTCCGGTTTTATTTGTCAAGAAGATGTGTATTGATTACAGAGAGCTAAATAAAGTGAAAATTAAGAATAAGTACCCACTTCCCAGGATTGATGATCTGTTTGACCAATTACAAGGCTCAGCTGTATTTTCCAAAATTGACTTGAGATCGGGATACCATCAGTTGAAAATTAGAGAAGAAGATGTGCCAAAAACAGCCTTTTGGACTCGTTATAGTCATTATGAATTCTTGGTAATGCCATTTGGATTGACCAATGCTCCAGCAGCCTTTATGGATATGATGAATAGAGTCTTTAAAGATTATCTAGACAAGTTTGTAATAGTATTCATTGATGACATCTTAGTTTATTCACGGTCCAAAAATGAACATGAGGAGCATTTGAGACTTATATTGCAGAGGTTGAAGGAGAAGCAACTTTATGCGAAGTTTAAAAAGTGTGAATTTTGGCTTGAGAAAGTTGCCTTTTTAGGTCATATAGTTTCTAGTGAAGGATTTTCTAGGATAGTGATACCTCTCACACAACTCACCAGAAAGAGTCAGAAATTTGAATGGATAGAGGCTTGTGAGAAAAGTTTTCAAGAGTTGAAACAAAGATTGATTTCAGCCCCGATACTCACTATTCTATCTGGATCAGAAAACTTTGTGATTTATAGTGACGCTTCAAAGCAAGTATTGGGTTGTGTGCTAATGCAGAATAGTAAGGTAATTGCCTATGCCTCTAGATAACTAAAAGACTACGTGCAGAAATATCCTACTCATAACCTAGAGTTAGCAGCAGTGGTATTTGCTCTCAAAATTTGGAGACATTATCTGTATGGGGAACATGGTGAAATATACACTGACCATAAGAGCCTCAAGTACTTTTTCACACAGAAGGAATTAAATATGAGACAAAGACGATGGTTAGAATTGGTAAAGGACTATGATTGTGAGATTTTATATCATCCAGGAAAGACGAATGTCGTGGCTGATGCGTTGAGTAGAAAATTGTACAGTAGTTTATCAGTTCTAAGGAAATTATCAAAGCCGCTTCAAGAAGATATATGTAGAGCACGGATTGAAATAATCACTGAAAAATTGGCAACAATGACGTTACAGTCAACACTACTAGAAAGAATTAAGCAGGGTCAGCTTACAGACGAGTGCTTAATTAAATAGAAGAATGAATTAGAGAGTCGAAGAATCACAGATTTTAGTATCTCGGTTAATGGGACTATGAAGTTTAAAGACAGATTATGTGTCCCAAATGATAAAGGACTCAAGAAAGAAATTCTTACAGAAGCTCACACTACACCGTATTCCCTGCATCCAGGAACTACAAAGATGTATAATGATTTAAAAGTGCACTATTGGTGGCCTGGAATGAAAAAGGATGCCGTAGAGTTTGTAGCTAAGTGTCTCATATGTCAACAGATTAAAGCTGAACACCAGAGACTTATTGGTCTACTACAACCAGTACAGATTCCAGAATGGAAGTGGGAAGAAATTACTAAGGATTTTGTAGTTGGATTACCTAGAACCTCAAAACAGCATGATGCCATTTGGGTTATAGTAGACAGATAGACAAAGTTAGCACACTTTCTTCCCGTACGTATGACCTACACTATGGATCAGTTTGCAGAATTGTATATTCAAGAAATTGTGAGATTGCATGGTGTACTAGTTTCAATTATTTCAGATCGGGATCCATGATTCACTTCAAAGTTTTGGGAGAGTTTGCAGAAGGCCATGGGAACTAGATTAAAGTTCAGTACAGCTTATGGACAAACTGAAAGGACAATTCAGACTTTGGAGGATATGTTAAGGGCATGTGTTCTAGATTTCCAAGGCTCATGGAGTAAATACCTGCCATTGATTGAGTTTGCCTATAATAACAGTTATCAAGCAACAATAGATGTAGCTCCATGTGAAATGTTATGTAGCAAAAAGTGTCGATCTCCTATCCATTAGGATGGAATGGGAGAAAAGAATTATCTTGGCCCAGAGTTAGTCAAAGAAACAACTGAGGCAATAGAAAAGATAAGAAAAAGAATGCTTGCTACACAGAGTCAATAGAAGAAATACGCTGATCCAATGCGAAGAGATGTAGAATTCAATGTAAGGGATAAGGTATTTTTAAAAGTAGTACCAATGAAAGGAGTGATGAGATTCGGAAAGAAAGGAAAGTTGAGTCCCAGATTTATTGGACCTTTTGAGATCCTTGAAAGGATTGGAAATGTAGCTTACAGACTTGCTTTACCCCCGTCATTGTCAAGCGTGCATAATGTCTTCCACATCTCTTTATTGAGGAAGTACATTTCAGACCCCTCTCATCTATTGAGTTATGAGCCACTAGAACTGAATCGAGATTTGACATATGAGGAACGACCAGTACAGATATTTGACAGAAAAGAGAAAGAATTGAGAAACAAGAAAATTCCACTAGTTAAAGTCTTGTGGAGGAATTTCACAGTGGAAGAAGCGACTTGGGAGAGAGAGGATGAAATAAAGATCAAGTATCCAGAATTATTTGGGTAAGCAAATTTCGAAGACAAAATTTTTATAAGGAGGAGGGGATTGTGACATCCAGCTCCTCACATAATTAAGAAAGCCAATAATAAAATGTTCAAATTGTATATTAGGCTTCTAGAAGTCATTAATACCAGTTTCATAAAAACATGCCCATTCTTTATGTTATGTGAATTTACATGCATGTTATTACACTAATGATTGTCGAAGTATCCCGATGCAGTGTAAAGGTTCAATACCCTTGGAGAGAGAGCTCGGTGTGCTAAAAGAATAAAGAAAATATTTATGAAAGTAATACTATGTGCACATGCATTAAGATAGCCTTTGTTGATAACTTGGTCAAATAGTAGTTTTTGGGTAAAATACAATTTTCACATACTTCGGAACCGAATTCATTGTATGTTTAACAAATCAAATAGGCTTAATTCAATGTTTAGGACTCATTTATAGCATTTTATTTGTCGTCTCCAGTAAGCACGAGGTGGCATTCACGACATTGATTGGTGTTTTATTTCACTAAGCTAGCTTGGATTCATTCTATTTGTTGGGCATTGATACTATGTTGGATTATTAATTGGAGTCTAATTGACTTATTTTTATGATTAATGATTAGTTATGGGGATAGGTTCCGCCAAATTATAATAAGATTGGCCATATAAGATCATAAGTTAATGTATGACTAGATTTTACTTTCTAAGATAGGATTTACGAACTTTGGCTACACTTGGGTGTATAGGAGTAACCAGCAACGTGGTGACTATGCTAAGAATGTTTTAGAGCTTGACACATAGAAAGTAATGAGCAAAATACCCAAAATACCCCTTAGAATTTAAGTTATGCCATTTCTTAGTCATTAAGTGTCACTTTTGGACCAAATCTGGTCATTTGCTTTCCCCATCTCTCCAGCCATGACTGAGCCTCTCCATAACCTTCCTATACTTCTCTCAACTCCTATTATTCATATCCAAGTGTTTCTAAGTGGTAAAACTCAAATTGGAGCCCTAGAAAGCAAGATAAACCAAAACTAGTCAAGGTAACTCTACTAAGTTCTTCTTTCTAGGTCTTGTTCTTTAATTTCAATTCTCTACTTGTTCCCACTTAAGTTATGGTTTCTTCAGGTCTTCTTAAGCCCAAAAATCTATTTCTAAGCCTTAGAAATCAGTTTGGTGGAGATAGAAGGCAAGAACACTAGCAAAGACTCAAACTAGCCAAGGTGAGATTTATGTTGGATTTTGAATCTGTAGTGAGTTTCCTTTATTTCAGCTCTTAAACCTAAGCTATTATTTGATGAATAATTGTCTTAGGAACCCATATATATTACTGAAAACATAAAATCTAAGTGGACGATTAATGATAAACCTAAAGTCCCAAAGTTTGCTATTTATGGAGTTAGGTATTTTTATGTGTAGTAGATTAAGTTTTCTATAATTGTAATCTGATTTTTTTAGACTTGGAGTGTATATTTTATTGATCCTATTAGTTATTTGACTCATTTAGTGGCTGGTTGTGATGGCACAAAAGGGTAAAAGTGGTTTAGACTTTGTCCAAATGGAAAAGAATTCAAGTGTACTTAGGTTGTACTGAAAGATCCTATTTGATGTGTATATGTGGGAATTGGATTGTTAATTATTATTGCAGGTTTAAAACCATAATTTTAATCATGTGGGAATGTCTTAAAAACATGGGAGGTGCTGTCCAAATATTTTTAAAATAAAGTGGCACCATTTAGGGGCAAATGAGCTAGTTTTTACGAATTATGTGCCATTTTGGATTAGTTTTGTGCTAATGAACTAGCATTTATATTTTAGTACTTTTAAACAGTTTTTCAATACTAGTTATTGACTACCAAGTACATTAAGTGATTGTATACTTCTGAGTCATTATACGATCAAGTTTCCTAATTTTTTGAAAGTTGTTATTTCGGTCCTGTCCAAGTATCTTAGTACGTTCATTTTAGAAAAATGTGCACCCTGAATAATAGAATTTCATGACAGGTGACTGGCACACAAATCTTTAGAGGATATTGACCCTTTCCACAATTCATTTCTATTTAGGACACGAGGTAAGTAAAGTGGATGTGCAACACAAGAATTACGTGCTATGTAGGTATGTATTATTTTTTTATGCTTTACATTTTAGTTATGAACATGAATATCGGTATTTCCGTTTCAGTATACATGGTTGGCATTTCTAATGTGGCATTATCATATACATCATGAGGCCATGCATATTTTACAGAAAAGTCTAAGATAGGTGATAGGTTTTCAAAATGTCGTAACAATATTATGTAAGGCCATGTTTATCACATAAAAGTTAAGACCAGGTAACTTTCAGAAGATTTTGTGTCATTGTTACGGGAAAGCAGGATGAATATTTACAGTTCAGAGTGGCAGCTCCAGGAGAGGGGCAAGGCTGACGGGATTAGTCAGAAGGTTTACCACAATATTCCTTGTCCAAGTTATATAATAGACTAAGCTACAGTCTCGGGCCGCCTTATCGCTTGAGCTCGACGGCATAACGATGGAATAAGTGTAACATCCCTCGATCCCACACACGTACGTAAGAGAGATTTGTAAAATTATTCAGTGAGATCGGGAGACGCTACTCGACTTAAAACTGATAAATGGGGGAAAATTAAAACTTTTAAAACCTTTTGGAAATTATACATAGTCTAATGTATAAGTATATACATCCTGGTAAAGTGGACCTCTCATAAAATATGCATAATGTGCACACACTCAAAACAGATACAAAATTCTCAATCAGGAAACCACAGCGTCAAAATGGTCATATACACAAGCCGTGGTCAGAAAGTCGGCGCTCCTCCTCTAACTCACGTAGCATCAGTACCCTCTGCAATGTAAGAATAATTGTGAGTATAAAACTCAGTAAGTAACGTATGCTGATGCAGAGTGCACATGACAGAGAACAGATAATCATATGATTGGGATCCCTTTATATATTGTATTGCCTGACAAGACCGTGAATTGCATACTGAGCCACTCAGAGAACATATAACATATCATGAGCAATATGGAGGTCTCGAGTCCCAAATACATATCAAACCCCTCTGTGTACTGCAGAGGTCCACCCCATATGCCGGTAGAGTATTCCCGAAGGAACCATATTGTCCACGAAAGGACCAGAGTATTCCCGAAGGAACCATGTTGTCCCCGAAAGGACCAGAGTGTTCCCGAAGGAACCAGAGTGTCCCCGAAGGAACCATATCATATATTTGGGCGCTGGCCCGCCACACCCTATTCACCAATACTCGTCAGGCAATATAAATACACCACATGTTTATGTCTCATGCAAAGCTGAATGATAAATGCATATGTACACATATCCACAAATTCTATATCCACATATTTCACAGATTCATAGAAACACGGAATTTCTTACATTGCAGGTGTGACGTTACTTGCCTTGTGTCCGACAGAAAAGATAGTGAAAAGGGTCAGTATCCTCTATGGCAAGGTGTGTGGAAGACCTGATGTCAATTTTATCACTAAGATGATCACTACAATGTAAAATGCTTAAAGAAAACAAGTACAATACCGAATTATAACTTTTACAAAATAAAGAAACCTAATCACCAACTTGACCAAAATATCACCTACTTTCATAAAAACTAGTCCATTTGCTCCTAAATGGTACCATTTAATTTTAAAAGTATTTGGACAACACCTCCCCTATTTTTTAGGACATCCCCACATGATTAAAATCATGGTTTAAGACCTGCAATAACAATGTTGGGAACCATCATATGGTGCAGCGGAAGGTGGTGTGTGTAACAATCAAAATTTTTACACACATCACAGAGTTTTGGAATCAATATGGCTTTGTTGTTTTAATACATTGAATAAAAACTATTTTAAAGAAAAGTAAGAACGAACCTTTCTTTTCAGAATCTTCTTTTTCTGATGATGAGGTTGTACTTTTATCACGCTATGAAACCACGATCTTCCTTACTAAGCCTCGAAACCAAAGAACTAGGGAGTGGGCTCCTTATAGTCACAATTTTATTGTTTCTATCACACACTTTTTGAAAATTCTTGCTATATGTCTCAACACATGAGATAGCAAGAAGATGAAGACTAGAGGAAAAATAAGAACAAGAACTACACGTTAGAAAATTTCTTCTCTCTCCAAAAAAAAAATTTCACGTTACATACCAACACAAAATTAAGTCTGTTATTTGTTTTTAACGTGTAATTCCCTTTAAAAAAATTTCCTTCTTTTTCCTTATCATTTACACGCACAATACCATTTTCCAATTTGATAAATTGGCCAATTAATATAATATTAATGCCATATCACTTTAAATAGGAAAAATAATTTTTATTCTATTAAAGAAATTATCAAAACACGTACAGAAGAGTGAGATGACTTTTCTCTGCTCTTTAACGTGTAAAATAGTTTCCAATTATATTTTAAACAATTTAAAATCATGTAAATGACAACA
>JXTC01000165.1:184695-237791 GCA_002914845.1 Trema orientale
AAATAGGATCATTTAGAACATCCTAGGTGCACTTGAATTCTTTTCGGTTTAGACAAAGCTTAGAATCACTTTCACACTTCTATATCATCACAACCGGCCACAAAATGAGTGTAATAAATATTAGGATCCATAAAATATACACTCTAAGCTTGGAAAATCAGATTACAAATACCAAAAGTGAAATCTACTACACATGAAAACACTTAAATCCATAACTAGCAACTTTGTGGGTTTAAGTCTAACTTTAGTCCTCCACTTAAATTCTTTGTTTCCAGCCATATGTAAAGTTTTCTAGGACCTTTATTCATCAAATAAAAGCTTTGATTTAAGAGCTAAAGCAATAGAGATAAATTACTAATTCTAAATTCCACAAAAACCTCAGCTTGACTAGTTTGAACCTTTGTTGAAGCTCTTGCTTTCTACCTCCACCAAATTGATTCTCAAGGCTTTGAAACTGATTTTAGGACTTAAGAGGACCTAGAGGAACCATTACTTAACTTGTATCAAGTGGAGAATTGAAATAACAAAACAAAAGCTAGGGAGGAGAACTAGTAGAATTACCTTGACAAGTTTGGACCTATCTTGCTTTCTTGAGCTCCAAATTGAGTTCTACCACTTGAAAACTCTTGGAAATGGTTAAAGGAAGCTGAGAGAAGTCTAAAACAGAGTGGGAGAGTTTCAGGTCGTGGCTGGAGAGAGAGGAGAAGAAAATGACCAGATTTGGTCCAAAAGTGATACTTAATGACTAAGAAATGGCATAACTTAAGTTCTAAGGGGTATTTTGGAAATTTTACACCTTACTTTCTATGTGTCTAGATCTAAAACATCCTTAGCATACTCACCACGTTGCTGGTCCATCCTATACACCGAAGTGTAGAACAAATGGTGAAACCTAGCTTAGAAGGTGAAAACTTGTCATACTTTGACCTATAATCCCATATGGCCAATCTTATTATAATCTAGTGGAACCTAGCCCCATAACCAATCATTAAACATAAAAGTAAGTCAATTAGACTCCAATTGATAATGTAAACAAAGTATCAATGCCTAATTATTAGAGTGCACAAAGATGACATTACGCGATTAAGCTTAATCTAAGCTAGCTTAGTGCAACTAAACACCAATTCAGTACAGTGACTGCCACCTCGTGCTTATCTGGGGCCAACAAATAAAATGCTATAAATGAGTCCTAAACATTAAATTAAAGCTATTTGACATGTTAAACATACAGTGAATGGCACCAAAAAGCGTGAAAAATGCATTTCACCGAAAAACCACTATTTGACCAAGTTATCAACAGACATGATTTTAGTGCATGTGCATATAGTATTACTATTCATGAATGTATTCTTTGTTCCTCTCACACACCAAGCTCTCTTTATGAGGGTATTGAGCCTTTATAGTATATGGGAGCACTTCAATAAACATTAGTATAATAATACAGATCAAAAGCATTTAACAATCAGAATGAGTAATTTACCGTAAACATAATACTAGTTGCTTGATATGTCTATTATGCAATATGAATATGTTTATTATTGGCTTATTATGCATGTGAGAATATTGGGCATCACACAGCTTACTCATCACCTAAAGCTTCCTCCATCGTGACACCTAGCGCCGCATGTACTGTCTACATCAAGCCACTTAACTCAGTCTAAATGTTGACACCTAGTTGCCACTAACCTCATCTGCGTACTTGACACCTAGCCTGTCCTATTCCACTACATGCTTCCAACTGACACTTCATGCTTTCAAACTTTACACCTCGTGCTTCGATTTGACACCTCGTACTCTGATTCAACACCTCGTGCTTATAGTGCCACCTCATGCTTACGGACACATCATGCTTAGAACACCTCTAGCTTCACTTTTTTTTTTTTGACTTATCAACTAAATAACATGATTTATAGGACTGTCTAGCACGAAAATCGAGAAATACTAGCTTCTCCCTAGAAATTGATCACAACATCAGAAATAATCTTGTCTCTTCCGTCAGCAGCTTATCTATTCTAGATTGTTGGAAACTTAACTGTCAGTTTTTGTCGAAAATATTTTCTTTCATCATATTGTCTATCATCAAAAGTTTACACTGCTAAGTACCTCAGTCAGTAGCTTAACTCATTTCAGTTGTACAAAACCTAACAGCAAAAATCCTTTTTACTAGGATCTTTATGAACTTATAAAATTATTAAGCTCCTCATTGACTAGCTTAACTCCTCTACTTAACTTAGAACTTGATAAAGCTCTATTACACATAACATGTTAGTATGCATGTGAATCGAGGTGTGACAAATTCCCCTCCTTTTAAAAATTTCGTCCTCGAAATTTGTAAACTTTTAAAAGATGAACATACAATCGAGCCAACTGATCTAAGCTATAAGTTATTTTAATTGGCAGGAAATGGGCTGACTTAGTATATTTATCCACAATAACCCAAATAGCATTATGGCCTTTATTTGTCTTAGGAAGTCCAACAATAAATCCATTGCAATCTCTTCCCATTTCCATTGTGGCACATGTATAGGCTTCAATGTACTAGCAGGCCTTTGATGTGAACAATTACAATTTAGACAAATTCTGTCTAACGAGGCTGGATTTTAAGTGGGACCGTTTGTGACCCCTTCGTGGTCTTTCTTAGAAGTTTGTCTATCGAATAATATTTAATTATTATTGTTTACTTCTAAAAAAAAATCTCATTGGATTTGCTATTCTTTTTCAGAAATGGCAACTGAATCAAACAATACTATTGTGGCCCAAGGGCCTACTCCAGCTGTGGCCCATGTGCCTGTTTCTGTTGTGGCTTAAGTGCCAACCCATGTTGTGACTCCGATGATACTAGCAGTATACCATGGAGAGAAGCCTGAGAAGTTCAATGGGTTGAACTTCAAAATGTGGCAACAGAAGATGTTATTCTATCTGTCCATATTAAACCTTGCGAGGTTCTTGACTGAGGAGGCTCCAAAAGCCAACGAAAATGAGCAGGACTTCTAAGTCATCACTGTAGTTGATATTTGGAAATAGTCTGACTACCTATGCCGTAATTATGTTATGAACGGTTTAACCGATCCTCTATACGAAGTGTATCGTAATAAGAAGATGGCAAAGGAATTATGGGAGTCACTTAACCATAAATATAAGACTAAGGATGCTGGGTCCAAGAAATTTGTGGTGGGACACTTCCTAGACTTTGAAATGGTCAACTCCAAAATAGTTTTCAGCTAAGTTCAAGAGTTTTAATTGATTCTTTATAAAATTCAGGCTGAGAGGATGGTTATATGTGAACCCTTCCAAGTAGCTACTATCATTGAAAAGCTACCCTCTGCATGAAAGGATTTCAAGAGCTACCTTAAACACAAGCGAAAGGCAATGAATCTTGAAAAGCTTGTTATTCGACTTTCTATTGAGGAAGACAATAAACGTGCTGAAAAGTCAGGAGCATCGTCCAGTACGCCTGTGGCTAAGGCAAATATTGTAGAATATTCTTAAGGCTCTAAAGCCAAGAAGAATAAACTAAAAAAGCCAAGCCAGAAGTTGGGGCCTAAAGGTGGAATAGACAAGAAGCAAAAATTCCAAGGGAAGTATTTCAACTGTGACAAGATAGGTCACAAGGCTTGAGACTGTTGACTCCCGAAGAAGAAGAAGAATGAAGCCAACATAATAGATGAAATCACACAAGAGGTTTCTGACATAGACCTTTGTGCAGTAGTTTCTGAAGTGAACCTAGTTAGGTCTAATCCCAAAGAATGGTGGCTTGACACCGGTGCCAAGGCAAGGTGGTCTTGAAGATGACCTCTGGGAAGGAGCTGACTCTGGACGATGTGCTGTATGTGCCGGAGATCCGCAAGAACTTAGTGTCCAGTTCATTGCTGAATAAACATGGATTCTATATGGTATTCGAGTAAGATAAAGTAGTTTTGTCTAAGAGTGGACTGTATATAGGGAAAGGCTATGTATGTAATGGGCTTTTTAAATTAAATGTAATGACTATTAAGCCAAATAATAATAAAGCTAGCTTTTCTGCTTATTTGCTTGAGTCTTCTAATATATGGCATGGTAAATTAGGACACATTAATTATGATATTTTACGTAGATTAATTAACTTAAACGACATACCCACTTTTAATATTGATTCAAAATACAAGTGTGAAACTTGTGTTAAGGCAAAATTGACTAGGTCATCATTTCAAAGTGTTGAGAGGAATACTAAACCCCTTGATCTAATTCACAGTGATATTTGTGATTCAAAATTTGTATAAACAAGGGAAGACAACAAGTATTTTATTACTTTTGTCGATGATAGCAAAAATACTGTTATGTGTATTTGCTTAAATCTAAGGACGAAGTTATAGAGAAGTTTGTTCTCTATAAGAACGAGGTTGAGAATCAACTCAATAAGAAAATTAAGGTACTAAGAAGTGATCAAGGTGGAGAGTATGATTCACCTTTTGAGGAAATCTGTGCACAGTATGGAATCATATACTAAACCACAGCACCTTACTTGCCTCACTCAAATGGAGTTGTTGAGCGAAAGAATCGTACCTTGAAAGAAATGATGAATGCAATGTTGATAAGTTCTGAGTTACCCCAGAATATGTGGGGAGAAGCCATTTTGACAGCCAATTACCTTTTAAATAAGGTACCCAAAAAGAAAATAGTAAAGACTCCATATGAGTTATGGAAAGGAAGAAAACCATCCTACAACTATTTACGAATATAGGGATGTCTTACCAAAGTGGCCGTACCAATACCTAAGAAGGTGAAAATTGGTCTGAAAACTGTTGATTGTATTTTTATTAGGTATACACAAAACAGTAGTGCTTATCAGTTTCTTGTGTATGAGTCAAAAATCCCATACATACATAAGAACATAATAATGGAATCAAAGAATGCACCGTTTTTTGAACATGTATTTCCCTGTAAATCCAAAGAAGAAATAAGTTCGTCGAAATGAACACATGAGACTATTACTGAGAATAGTCAAGACTAAGATAAAAATGAAGAAACCGAGGTTGAACCTCAACAGAGTAAAAGAGCAAAGACAGAAAAATCTGTTGGTCCAGATTTTCTGACATACTTGCTAGAAAGTAAGCCTCGAACGTATACTGAGGCTATAAGCTCTACTGAAGCACTTTTGTGGAAAAAGGCTATTAAGAGCGAAATTGATTCCATCTTATAAAATCATAATTGGGAACTAGTGGACCTTCCTCCTGGATGTAAACCACTAGGTTCAAAGTGGATTTTTAAAAAGAAAATGAAAGCTGATAAGTACAAGGCAAGACTTGTAATTAAAGGCTACAGACAAAAAGAAGGCCTGGACTACTTTAACACTTATTCTCCTGTGACGAGAATAAATTCTATTAGAATAGTGCTTGCGATTGCCGCTCTGCAGAACCTCGAAATACACTAAATTGATGTAAAGACAGCCTTTCTAAATGGAGATCTGGAAGAAGAGATCTACATGGAACAACCTGAAAGTTTTTCTGCACCAGGGCAGGAAAAGAAAGTCTGTAAGTTGGTGAAATCCTTGTATGGATTAAAATAAGCCCCGAAACAATGGTATGAAAAATTTGATAGCGCTATGAAGGCTAATGGATTTAAAATTAACGAATGTGACAAATGTGTATATATCAAAGAGACTGAAAATGGTATTATCATTTTGTGTCTTCACGTTAATGACATGCTTATTGTTGGTAGTGATGATAAAATAATCAAATCTACCAAAAATATGTTGAATTCAAGATTTGACATGAAAGATATAGGTATAGCCGATGTCATTTTAGGAATGAAAATCTCAAGAATTTCAGATTAGCTTGTTTTAAGTGAGTCCCATTACGTGGATAATATTCTTAGAAAATTCGATAAAGATAACTCTGGAGTTGCCAGAATACCAATAGATTTAACTTTACATTTATCCAAGAATAAAGAAGAGAGTGTTTCTCAAATAGAATACTTCATAGTGATAGGCAGTTTAATGTACTTGATGAGCTGTACAAGACCAGATATCGCTTATGCAGTTAGTAAACTAAGTAGATACATAAGTAATCCTAGAGCTAAGCATTGGCAAGGGATTATAAGAGTACTAAAATACTTGCGATTTACACGTAGTTATAGGCTACACTATACAAGATATCCCTCTGTGCTTAAAAGTTACAGTGATGGTAATTGGATATCTGATATTAAAGATTCAAAGTCTACTAGTAGTTATGTGTTCACACTAGGAGTTGCAGCTAATTTGGTTAGTAACGAGAAACCAACTAAAGCAATCAATCTGGTTACTAAGAAACCAAATTGGTTACTAGGCATTCCACTAAAAGGAAACCAAACTAGTTTCTAGGAAATCTTTCTGGTTTCCTGTGATCTACTTACATACAAGGCATGCTGCAAAAATGAAAGCAAACTAGTTTTTAGAAAATCTTTGCGGTTTAATGTGATCTACTTACGTCAAGGGCAATATGCTAAAAGGAAACCAAACTAGTTTCTAGGAAATATTTGTGGTTTCCAAAGGTTTTCTGTAATTTACTTACGTACAGAGAATTTTGCTAAAAAAGAAACTAACCTAGTTTCCAGAAAACCTTTATAGTTTCCTGTGATTTACTTACGTATAGGATATTTTACTAAAAGAAAACCTTTGTAGTTTCTTGTGATTTACTTACGTACAAAAAATTCTACTAAAAAGAAATCAAACTGATTTTTAAAAGTTCATGTGATTTACTTATATACAAGATATTCTACTACACAAATCAAACTTGTTTCCCGGAAACCTTTTTGGTTTCTTATGATTTACTTACATTCAAGAAATTTTGTCATAAGGAAACTAAACTGGTTTCTAGGAAATCTTTGTGGTTTCCAAATGTTTCTTGTGATTTACTTACATACATGGCATTTTGCTATAAGGAAACCAAACTAATTTCTGGGAAACATTTGCACTTTCCAAAGGTTTCATGTAATTTACTTACGTACATGGCATTCTGCTAAAAAGAAACTAACTCAGTTTCTAAGAAACTTTTATGGTTTCCTATGATTTATTTACGTAATACTCCTCTCCCTTCTTCACACTCCACATCCTTCCTAACCTCTCCAGTGTCTCCATCCTTCCTACTCTTCTTCCCTCCTACAAAACATATTGTTAGTCACTCGTTTGTATGCATATTACATAATCAAGTTAGTGTAATAAATGCATTATCAGAGTATAAAAGAAACATCTTAATATTATATCCAATATAATTATATAACACGCCAACATTATTGGGTAGCAAACTATACATGAATTGAATTTTTTTTCTTTTTTTTTTTAAAAAAAAAGGAGGAAATCTAGACGATTTTTGGTGATTATATATATATAAAAAGGAAACTCGGTTGTACGTATACTATAATAACATATACAATTTCAAAAATCATCAAGATGCAAAAAATCACAGGTATTAACGTTTGTAATAAAAGGAAAATCAATATATGGTCATATGAATATGCATAGTCTGATTAGTAACCACACTCACTTCTAATATTAAGGTATTAACTTCAAATCTTCCAACCCCAATTGTCCAAAAAAAAATTCAATACAAAATTAAACCAATGTTTGTAATATAGAGGGAAAATCAATACACAATTAATATGAATAATTTGGGAAATAAAAGAAATAATTACAAAGATATACCACTATTGAAACCATGATTTGTGGAATTTGTTTTGCACCAGATTTTTTTTTCGATTGTAGTAATTACTAACCACAATGATCACTCCCCATTTTCCCAAAAAAAAAAAAAAAAGCGAAGGAGAAAAATTGAGTTACTTCCAATGTAGAAAAGATCCAATTCTGCTACATATTTTATTCTTTTTATTAAGGACAATGCTATAGAGAACAATAATGTATGTGTCTGTTATTGGATAATTTTAATTAATAAAATAGATCTCATACACATTATTTGAATTATAATTGATTAGCCAGTAATGGACTGACACGCCCGAACAATAGATACACTTAAAAATCCGAGAATTGCATAAATACCACCTTTTAGAAATATTTAGAAAAATATCATCTTTTTCTATTCAGAATTTGTCGTACTTACAGATACCATTTTTACTTCTACCAATTATAATTATTCATGATTTTTAACTCTCTTTCACCTCGTAAATTTACCTCGGATAAAATAGTTATCTAACAAAAAATTTACGAAAATATCACTTTTTATAAAGTTGGTAAAAATGATAAAAGTGGTAAAAAAAAATTTACTGGAGATGAATTTGGACGTGCAATCACTTGAAGGTAGTCAGCGACGACGAGACGAGTCCACTTGCCAGAAGTGACGAAAACGGAGATCGGACGCTGGAAATTTTACCGGAAAACTGTGTTTTTGGCATGATCTTTGAATGGCTGGATCTCGGTCACCGAAGCTCCGATTCCGGCAAAACTGGTGGAGTTTCGATTGTCGGCGTGTCCTCTCCGGCGCAGGGGCATGTGGGCCTATAAGCGGGGGTGTGTGGCGGCGGCGAGCTTTGGCAGTATCCTGCGTTTTTCTCTCTATAGGGACTTCTCTTGAAAGAATTTGAAGGATTTGAGGGGTTTTTAAAGAAATTTTAGGCACTGTTGCAATATATTAAAATACTCCTGATATTTCTAATATTTTATTCCAAAAATTAATAATTACAATTGTGCTATTGGTCTTAAAATATCCAAATTATTCTTATATATTCATAGATTTTACAACACTCATTTCTAATATTGAGGTATTGACTTCAACTCCCCTAACCCTAATTGTCAAAAAAAAAAAAAGGAAAATCAATACAAAATTATGACAAATAATTATGGAAATAAAAAAACTTACAAAATACTATAAAACTATTTAAATCAATGTTTGTGATATAAAAGGAAAATCAGTACACAATTAATATGAATAATTTCGGGAATAAAAGAAATACTTACAAAGATATACTACTATTGAAACCATGATTTGTAGAATTTGTTTTGCACCAGATTTGTTTTTACAATTGCACTAATTACTAACCACAATAATCACTCCCCATTTTCCCAAAAAAAAAAAAGAAAAAAAAATGCAAAGCATAAAAATTGAGTTACTTCCAAATTCAATGTAGAAAAATCCAATTCTGCTGCATATTTTATTCCTTTTTATTAAAAGTAATGCCATGGGGCATACAATGATATATCTGTTTGTCACTGGATAATTTTAATTAATAAATTGAGTCCCACATGAGCTCTACTTGAATTATAATTATGATTAGCTAGTGACAGAATGACACATCATGTAGTACTGGATTCCACTGGTGCCCATAGAATTATTTTTTAATTAAAGGAAGGGAACCGTTAAGGAGAGAAGCACGACCATGGTCGTCTAGCAAGGCAGAGGAAAGCTAGAGGCGTGACTCAATGAGGGGAAATTACACAATATACGGTGTTCCAGAGAAAAAAATTTGAAAAATACGGTAGTTTTGTGTTTTTTAATATGCGGTAAGGTTTTTATTAGAAAAATACTCTTTTTTAAAAAATATTTAGAAAAATACCATTTTTTAAAATAGTAACTAGTTTTTGGTAACCAGTTTAACTAGTAACCAAAGATATTTATAACTGGTATATAACAAGTAACTACTAACCAGTTTCCAGAAACTGTTAACTAGTAACTATTTTAAAAGGGCGCGTCTACAGTAGGGGCGCCCCTACGTAGGGCCCTGTCTATTCACCGTTGGATGGGAATCTGTATATAAATAGATTCTCCACAGATTCCCGTTATTCTCCACAGATTCCCATCGAACGATAATTAAGGCATGACCCTACGTAGGGACGCCCCTACCGTAGCCATCCCCATTTTAAAAATGGTATTTTTCTAAATATTATTTAAAAAGTGATATTTTCCTAATAAAAACTGTATGAAAATTGGGAAAAAAATGTGACTTCTGTATATTTGTAATTTTTTTCAATTTTTGTGGGTATAAGTGTTAGAAACTCGTCAATGAGAAGAGTATGAGTGAAAGGAGTCACAGACATAGGGACTCAAGGCCCCACTCAAATTTTTTTTAAAATGTATTTATATATAGGTTTTTAGGGGATGGCTACGATAGGGGCGTCCCTACGTAGGGTCATGCCTTAATTATCGTTAGATGGGAATCTGTGGGGAGTAACGGGAATCTGTGGAGAATCTATTTATATACAAATTCCCATCCAACGGTGAATAGACAGGGCCCTACGTAGGGGCGCCCCTACTGTAGACGCGCCCAGGTTTTTATATACTTTTAGTTTGAATAATATAAAAAGCCCCTCTCCTCAAAATTATACAAAATAAAGAATAGCCCCCACAAATTATAAATTGGACCTCCAACAAAAGAAAATACAAATTAAGCATGTTGAGTTAATATTTTGAAAACCTATTTTGAAATGAAAATTATAAATTCAAACAAATACATTATAAGAAATTCATTTTAAAAATAATAAAAAATATATTTTTAATTCCCTTCATTGTGTATTAGCCCTAGAACAAAAACAAAAGGATATGAACTTTTCAATTTTCAGACTTTAATGACATGCATTAAAAAAAACAAAAAAAAAATTGAAAGAAAAGAATCATGAAAATGAGAAAAGGTAAACTATTAGATATTGTTATTAACTATTAAATAATAGAACTTAGAAAATTGTAAACAAAATAAAATGTAATGTTCTTCTTATTATTTAAGTTCTTGTTATTTTTAAATTGATTTTACTAACAGAAAAGGGACATCAATATGTTGTGGTCCTCTAGTGTATTTTTTCTGCTAATCGAATAATAAATTAATATTTGAACGATATTTATAAATACATTTTTAATGATTTTTATTAAAAAAAAATTATTATAAAATGTTGAAAAATCAACTCAAATAATTGTAGTACTTCAATATTTATCAACTGCGGACTATTTTCCTCTAGTATTTAGTAATTTCGACGGGGTGGGTTTGTCAGGCGGGTTGGGTGTCGGGTATATTTGTTCAGTCCTGGAGGTAAGAATCTTAATTCGCGAGGGACTTTGGCTTGCAGAGGCAGTTTAAAGCAGAGTGCAGGCACGTAAGAACTTGGGGTAAGTTCATGTTCGATCTAGGCATTATTTTCGGCGTGATTTTTTTTTTATATGGTTGTGACTGTAAATTTTTATCAGTAATTTTTTTTCCTCTTTAAGCAAGAGTTCTGATTTTTTATTTTATGGTTGTGTCTGTAAATTTTTACCAGTATTTTTTTTAATAGTTTCTTTTTTTTTTCTCTGTTTAAGCGAAAGTTCTGATTTTTTTTTTTTTTAATGGTTGTGACTGTAAATTTTTATCAGTAATTTTTTTTCCTCTTTAAGCAAGAGTTCTGATTTTTTATTTTTATGGTTTGTGTCTGTAAATTTTTACCAGTATTTTTTATTTTTTTCAGTTTCTTCTGAGATTACTTAGCTCGTCCATCTCTTCAAGTTTAACGATTGTACATGATAATCAATTTCTCTGTTTTTTCTTTTTTTTTAAAGATCTCTCTCTTAAAACAGAACGCAGATCCACATCAAAGCCTAAGAGGCTAAGAATCAAAACCATAGAAGGTAGAGGAAGTGTAAAGCAACGTCTGGAAAGCTTCGACTAAAGAATTAGAGTTAGCAATAACAGAGGTAGAACATAACAGAGGTAAAACTTTATTGCTTTCTTTTTCCTTTTTGTTTTTCCAAGCAAAAGTTTTATCTTAATCAGAATTTTCTCCTAGTTTCCGGTTAGAAATTATTTACTTAGATTCCTAGATCTTTTCAAGTTTGATGAAAAAAAAATACATGGGAATAAATCTTTTCTGTTTTCTTTTTTATTTTTTTCCTGGTAGCTATGGACGATAAAATTGAAGCCGTGGACAGAATCTCCTCCCTACCTGAATTTGTGCTGAATCATATATTGTCTTTTCTCCATATAAAAGATGCGGCTAGAACATGTGTGTTATCTAAACGATGGAATTGTATCTGGTGTTCCTTCCCCAGATTAGAATTCGATCAAACTACTTGTATAAAAGACGAACTTGATAGTAATCCAGAGTATATGGAGCAAGTTAGGGAATTCATGATTAATGTTGTGGACAAGTCCGTGCTGAGATTGATCCAGAATAACTTGAAAATTGAGAGTTTTAGTCTTACTATGCCTGTTGCTGATCCCAACTTGATTTGGCTGGTTGATAGATGGATGGAACTAATTGTGCTCGGGAGATAGTCATGAGGGTCTCTACACATCCAGACACTTCTAAAACTCATTATATTTTGCCTCAAACAATTTTTCGTGTCAAATCAATAAGTACTTCCTCTAAGTTTTGTTCTCTACAAAAACTACATTTGTCCAAGGTTTATATAACTGAAAACGTTATCCAAGATATTATCCGTAACTGTCCTAACATCACCCATTTTCTTCTTTGGAATTTTTTGGGATTGAAATCTGTCTGTATTTCTAATCTTGATAAGCTTGTGTATTTAAGTCTTACGGTTTTATGTAACCGTGAACTAGAGAGTGTTCATATTGATGCACCAAAACTTCAAGACTTCACAACTTCCTTGCCAAATTTACCAGCTTGTGGGATTAGTTTTACTTCCTGCCGCAATCTGAAGAAAGTGATGTTGAATAACTGCGGAATCACAGATGACATATTGCATTTGCATATTTCTAAATTTCCCCTCCTTGAGGTTCTACAAATTATTAATTGCCACATGTTGCGTCGGTTTAGAATTTCTGCGCAACGACTAAGACATCTTCTTCTTTGTGGTTGTAAGATGGCTGAGGTGATTGAAATTGATTGTCCAACTCTCTCATCATTTGACTTTAGTGCTTCTAATTTGCCGATCTTAATCTTGAAGAATGTTGCTTGTCGGATGGATATTGCATATCACCCTCCCAGTTCTAACAGACTTATCAGTTCATGGTTTCTTAATTTAAGGGAGTATCTCGGATTTTCATCTGAGAGTAAGAATTTTGCGTTGAAGTTTTTTAAGATTAATCAGGTACGCTGAATGAATGTTGTTCTTATTATTTGGGTGACTCTAGCTCCTTGTAATTTTTTCTTTTTGTTGTGACACATTATTGATTTGTGGATTGAAGGTTAGATTTGATCTTGAAGAGTTGGGAGATGTTCAAATTCCTCCTCTGAGTGAAGTTGACGATTTAAAAATAACTTCAATTATGATGATTGAATCATCGGGTTGTGAACCTCTTATGGATGGCTTGCTTTGGTGTTGTCATCCCAGGACAATATCTCTCCCTTCGAGTTTCGTCTACCAACACAATTGCATAAAGGTTTGATAAGTTACCCTTTTCTTTTCTTTTTCTGTTTTTCCGGCTAGCAACAATGGCAACTTTTATTATATTGGTTAGCATATTCGACTTATTTGGTGTTCTTAGAATTGCACTTGTACGGTGTTTACTATTGAAGATACTGGTTTTAGTTACAATAGTGCGGATTGGATTTGTTATAGGGGGCAACTTTTATTATATTGGTTAGCATATTCGACTTACTGTATTGTTATGTGTGAATTTTATGTAAACATGCTTTTTTTATAAATACGTTGCTCTTATGGACTCTATTTTGTATATTTAGAGGGAACACTCGACTTATTTGTTTGTGATATTAATTAAATACTAGTGCTTTGCCCTTAGCGTTGTTTCCAAAGCTTTAGACGTGTGTTAACTCCGTCTTTTTTTTTTTTATAATTTCTTTTTTGTAGCTTCTTTGTGAGAAGCTATTGGGCACAAAACGTCCGACATGCTGTGATTCTACTCGTATAAAATGTTGGCGTCATGAGTTCAAAGGTGCAAAGATTCAGATCTTAGGAGAGACTGAAGAAGATTGGCTTCAAGGTTGGAATCATTTGGTAGATCCATTACCACAGCTTGCGAAAGATCAAGGAGTACGATTCCAATTGGAATGGGATAACTGAAAGCGTCGAGGACTTCAACAGGGTTCCACAATATATTGTGGGAGTACATTAAAAGCTAGTTAGCTGATATTGTGTAGGGATTATATTTGCTAAAAAAGATGTGCAAGAACTTTTCTCTGTTTTTCTAAATCAATCAAGTATATAACGTACGATACATTAGTCAAAATCTCTATCCTTCAGTTAAATTTTCTTCATGAAAACATGTTACAACATAAATTTTTAGAACTTCCTTCTGTACTTTCTCGTATCCCTCTTGTTAACTCTACCAAAAATTTGGCCGCTGTACACTATTAATCATAGCAAAATTGACATCATATGCCTCTAACGATGCATACTACATACATGAAACGAAAAAAGAGAACATATAGCCAGTCAAAAGGACTCCACGTCGTCAACCTGCTGTTCCAGAACTATGGTGGCAAGAGCAAGTCGATATGCTGTAGATCGTAGATTCCTGACAAGAACATATATCTCTCTCCGTCTTCGCTTCACTGCCAAATCTTTCCATTGCTCCTTTCTCAGGTGAGCCAGTAAGACTGCCTCACAAAGTGCTTCCGCCACTGGCTTCTTGCTGCGCCAAAAGTTACATCACATGGCAAAAGATAAGAATTACTAAAACAAATAAAATAGTAGAACGAAAGCAATGAGTCACAGAAGTGTGTGGCACTAAGCATTTATGCTGTCACTAACCTGCCTCTGACAAATCCAGTAGTGACAAAGCCTACTGGCCACCGATGAGATTCGATAGCAGTAGTATCTTCTGGTATCTGGAGCCATTTTCCAGAAGATTGCCCTTTGAAGTATGATGTTACAGCAGACTGGGGAATTTGAAGTCCTCCCTCAATGTTCTCTGAACTGAAACATGCATAAAAACGGATATTTATAAACGGCGAAGAACATACATTAAACACAGCGATTATATACACTGATTCCTAATTAGAAGAATCGTATTCATCAAAGTTGAAATGCCACTGATTGGAAATAAAATATAAGTAGCTTAATCGGAAATAAAATATAAGTAGCCTAATCGGAAATAAAATATAAGTAGCTTATATACATCATTGAAGGAAAAAATTTAAAAAATCTGAAACTGCCTACCTCAAAGTCCACAAAGATATATCAGTGGGACGAGGTGCACAGACAACTGCTCCCTCGTCGAAAGAACCTTCGTTGTAAGCACGGAGAAGAACCCTAAGGAAACATGGTTTACGGTTGCAAATAATGTCAGTAATTCCATTTTTATCCTGCTGAAGCCTGCTTTCATCCTTCGTGATCTTTGAAAAACAAGTCTTCTTATTTGCTACCTGAGGAAATAGAAGTAAATGTTCAACTTTGACTTCTTTCAAAAAGTTAGTCAGTGAACAAGATGTCCTTGCTACGAAACCATCCAATGAAGTATTATGACCAAGTAAGCTATCATCACAACTCGCACACTCTAGATCTGATATTGAATCGCTGCTGTTGTGTTTTCCTTTCCTACAAATTATAGGATCTCCAACAGTTGTGAGTAGTCTGTTTAGAGTAACCCGGACACTATCCCATGGTGGTGGAATGGGAAACCTCAAAGGTCCCATTGATGGAGAGCAAAGTTCCTCTTTAAGATTAGAGGCAGCAGCTTCAATTGCTTTTGAGCTTAAATATGCATTGCAATCTGGAAAATCAGAAGGAAAATAAGGCAAACTAACCTGCAACAGGGAGAGTAAGATTTAGAAGCAAAATAGCATTAACCTAACACTAAGTTAAAAAATGTACACGAAATGCATACTTACTTCACATGCAACCCAATGCTTCTCCCTCAAACCAATTGCATGAGCACCCTTAGAGACAAGAGGAACCCAAAACGCCCTTACCCAACTTAAGGGGAGTATAACAGTCCAGCTGAAAGGTAATAAAAGAACATCTTTCAGTTACCAAACACTAATGAATGGTGCATGTCAAAATAATAATCCTGCTCTCGCCATGGTAATACATGATAGGAATCCTGATGAAGAAAAGTAAAATGAAAAAATAGGCCACGTGAAAGAGGTTACCCAATAGCCAAGCCCTCTTTGTTCTCATCTTTCAGAAGCATAATAGGGCAACATCTTGGGCATTGCACCTTGGTTGAATTTGGATCGTCAAGGCAAAAGAAATTCTTATGCAGCTCATGTTTTTCCTCACAATGCAAACTCTCTTCTACAGGAGGAATTACACCAGAGCTAGCATCCCACAAATTTCCGCAAGAGAGCGGGCTACTGCAATCAGGTTCAGAACATAATGGGAATGACTCTTTATTCCTGTGTGAGATTTCTTCTACACCAGCATGCTCTCTAATTTCAGTCCCTGGAATATCATCAAGCATATCACTAGATGCTGACTCTGGAACATTAGGAATCATTCTATTCTTTGTCACTGCACGAGGATCCATGACAATAAGAGATAACATTGCTTTCGAAGATATCCGATCCTCATTTTCAAGTACATAATTTTTTTTAAGTTCATCTTCAACAACTAAATGCTCTAGTTGCCAAGAATCCTCCGGAATCCTGTAAATCCCAACATCATTTAGCTATCTCTAATTCCCGAACTTGGCTAAACTGAACAGCACGTTTAGATAACTCACCATGTAGCGGGTAATGTCTTTTGAAGAAGTTCAAATGCCTTTAAACCCATTACTTCTAATCTTGCAAGCTGACCCTCACGTGAAAAACAATTAATCAAGATGCCCCTCTCTTCCTTCTGAGAAGTGCATGAGAAAGTTTGGGGAAAAAAAATGAACATTTAATCAAAATGCTGGCAACTATAGTTTAAACATATCAAAAACTCCCAGAATCCAGAGTGAAGAGAAATCACCTGCCAAAGAGGCAACAGTAGAAAAATAATTTCTATATTGACCAAATTTTATATCCTTTGGTAACCATTAAAATGACACATAAAGAAATCACTGCCTTCTATGTTAACAATTAACATATGGTTTTATTAACGTGTCACAAGCCAACCAGACTCCAAATGGCTTCTGAATTCACCTTGAATTCTGCTTTCACTTTTGAAGCTTACACTCAAGTGTTAATTTAATCTATCTAAAATAAATAAATAAAATAAAATATATCCTTAGAAAAATTAAGAAAATTAAATCTATCTAAAAAATTAATTTTGTACTAAAAAAGTTAATTCAAAAAGAAAATAACACTATCATAGTAAAATTCAAAAACAAAAAACACAACCTTTCCTAAAAAAGATCCAAAAGATAGAATGTCAAAGTTCACCTCTTTCTGGCAAGCAAATTTAAGAGCATCATATCCTTCATTGAAGGCAGAGGCATGTATCCACACCCAAATCTGGCGAAAAGAAGAGCTGGACTTGGACTCTGGACTCTCTGGTTTTGTAAATCCTTGACCATTCATCGCAGCAACATCATTATCCCTATTCCGCAAGCAACAAGGTTGCCACATATATGTCACCGGACCAATTGGCTTAGAATCCGGTGCACCGATATGATGGAGCTGCAACAGAGTAAACAGATAAATCCAATTTCTTATCCCACCACTCTTGAAAAAGAAAATGAGGAAAACGGGATAACCCACCATCGCCTTATCATAAATGACACCGGAGATGACAGAATCCAATTTGGAACCATCAGCAGCACCCGCAGATGGAGAAGGCACCAGTACCATGCTTAGAATCGACAGTAATGAATCCTGGATGAGTACCATATACGACAAAATTGCGAATTAATTTTTGTCAATAACAAACAAAGAGACATGAAGTTCACCACTTGTTAGTAAACTTCGGAAGCCTGAACTTATGTTCCAAACCTCCGATATCCTTTTTTCAAATATCCATAATTTACTCGCACAAGAAGGCCTTTATTTCTGTGTTTTCATTAGTGTGACTAAAAAATAAAGATCACAACACTCGAAAAGAAGTTAATAAGTAAGACAGATATGAAGTGCTTACCTCAGGGCCCTCCAATTGAACAGCAACATAATAGCTTGCATCATGAATAAGAACTCCATTTCTGAAACACTTCAACAGAGCTCTAGAACCTCTTCCACTACCTCACCATTCAAAAATATTAAAAATTAAACATTAACAAACACGCAGAACAACTATATATCAAGATTGGTTATCACTCTAAGAGACTTGGGCACAAAATATGTTTAGTACTGTATATTTCTACCCAAAAATTAAAAAAAAAAAAAAAGAAAAAATAAAACCCAGCATAGCCACCTGCCGTGCAGACCCAGAGGAAGGTAATAACCCCAGAGCTTGGTCATGGTGAACCTCTTCGCGTGCCACACGTGTGTCCTGAGCCTCTTTGTCCCATCCCCCGAAAGAGAAAAACCCTTTTCAGGATTCATCCGAAGCTGAGCTCTCCGCCGAATACGACGCGAAACGGCGACGTTTTCGTTGTCGTTTTTCTTCTTCTTGTTAGTGTTATCACCTAAGTTCCGCGGCTGGCCTTTGCGTCTTCTCTTAGCGGCTTTGCTGTCGAAGGCGGTGGTTCGGCGTCTCTTGCTCCGCCGAGACCTGAAATCGCCGCTCAAACGTTCGGCCACGACCGAGTGGAGGGACTCGAGCTCGGAGGCTCGCGATTCGGTGAATTTCCGTACATTGATCTTTGGCGGCGGCGGTGGCTGGGATGGGGTTGGAATTTGCAACCTTTTGGGTCCACCACCATTGGTACCCATTGTACCAAAGGAGCAAAAGCTGAGTGTGGCGCCGGGATTGGTATTATCGTTGTCTTTTAAAAACCTAAAACGGTGCGTCGTAAAGTTTTTGTACAGGGTCAGGGGATGTCTTATTATTTTAAACTCTCAAAAAATGACTCAAATTTCATTTCTCTCTCTCTATTTTAAAAGAGTAATACTAAGGAGCATCGTACGATCGTGAACACTATATGATGTATTAGTCAGTTATAGTCTGTTACATATAGATTAAAATTACATTTTAAGTAAAACTTATGTGGGATTAATTTATTAACTAAATTACCCGATAACAGAGTTACACCTCATTGTGGTGTTATAGCATTACTCATTTTAAAATTATTTTAGAATTGGTATCGGAACTATGTTTCTTTTACCAGGTTTTCCATGAACTTACAAATCTAATTCTTTTGTTTTCTATAATCCGAGTCTCTGTTCAACTAAGATAAAATTAGTAATAATAATAATATAATAATAATAATACTAACAACAATAATTCGGGTGCCAAATTTCGAGACTATGATATTGATGGGATAATAAAATTTAGGTCACTTTTTGGAATAAAAAATATGATTAACCTTTGTAATAAACAATAGTAAATTTGTTTGAAGGTCTTATTTCCATAGATTTATTCTCACGAAGGTTATGTTCTATCATAATCTTGATCTATGTAGGTGGCCATTTAAAGTTTTATATATATTTTCTAGATATAAATTATCTATGATCTAAAACTTGAAGAATTCGATGTAGACAGTACACAGTTTATGAATTGAAGTATTATCAGGACCAGTGTTGCTTCAAGATGATAACCATTTGTATCATGTAGCATCTTTGGAACTCATTATCCACGTAGTCGAAAGTGATATTAAGGTTGTTATAAATATAGTGAACTCATCTAATGGTATATCTAACAATACTGTCAATAAAATGAATTTTTCATTAAGAGATATAGGTGGCAACTTTGTTGCTTTATCTTTTGTTGCCTATACGTGTGCTAAGATTTATATTTTTTATGCTGATATTTTGTTTTGCAATTGAGAAATTTAGAATAGTATTGCTCATATTGTAGCAGAGCAATTTATTTTAGTAATGAATTTCAGTTTTACATTAAAAAGAAATATATTGTTATTACCATGTTTTTAAGGCATAAACTTTCGTGCGATCAAAGGAAAAAATAAACTTTCGGTGAGTCTTATATAGGACCAATCAATTCGACTTTAATAATCTCGTATAGGATGCCTTCAGAACGCAAAACCTCCATACATCATATGACTCGTATCTCAATCTTAATTATTATTAGCCTGTTAGACATAAATTTGAATTAACATAGCAAAAGTTGATAAAGATTCTACTCTGAAGAAATGAATGTTCCAATAATTATCATACTTTTGAGTTAGAGTACGGTATCTAATACCCTTGTTTTTCACTTGAAAAGCCCTCATGTTTGCCACATTTTAAGATGAAACTAATCGCAAATGTTTCCTTTCTTCTTGTATTGACCAGAATATTTGAGCTGCTGATTCAATTTCTAATGTTGGATTATGTGGAATAACCTCGATCACACGATTCTGATGTTGCTTGCTAGTTTTTGTATTTCGATCAGGTTCTTCCACGGTTGGTGCCATAGGAAAAAGGGGAAGAGCATCTCCTCTGCTCCTCTCTAAAGAACTATTAGTTGTACTTCTCTGTAACTCGCCACCGTTCGAAGTTTGGAATATCTAGCCACGACAAGACATTGCTCGACTCATCTGGCTTGATATATTACATAAACCCTGGTATGGTTTTATGAAGTTAACCTCCTCAAATAATGACTGATACTCTGGCTCGTTTGAGCGGCCTCTGCCAAATGGGTTCATATGCTCCACAGCTGAATTTGATGCAAAGGATTCATTATTGTTAATCCATAAGGAGGAAGAACGTATGTTTGACCACCCACAGGAGGTTCCCTGGAAGAATTCCAATTTTTTGCTGATTACAAGTTGGACTGCCATAAGTATTTCCCAAGACCACAACTACCATAGTTTGGCATTTCGAAACCTCGAGTTGAGGGCATGACCTTGCATGGGGCTTGTAAACAAGTCCTGCAGAAGGAGACATAACTGGAACTAACCACTGATTTTCGAGAGAATAGTGGAAAGGCTGCGACTGCCTTGTTCATGGTAATAGGAGCTGGTGGTGGGTTTGTCAAGTACTCATCGTAACTTGATTGTTTAGTAACGAGTCCTTTGCTGGCATTGTTGTTGGCAAAAGGAAGAGGAAGCTTCCTCACTGCATCCTCTTGAGCAAATTTAGTGTTAGAATTTGGCTTTTGAGCATAATTTTTGGGTTTAAGAACTGATACTAGGTGGCACTACAACATTCTCTTGCGTCTTCTTTACTGGAGATGCCTGTGTTGCAAGCTTGTGCAAATAAAGGCTATCTATATGCAATTGCATGAGGTGATCCCGCAATTGACCTCTGAACCTATTCCACATTTGATATAATTTATTCACTTTTCAAGAACTTCTTTTATTCCTATCACTCATTTATGCACGTAAGAAATCATCTCCCTCATTATTATCATCTTCTTCTTCATCTATCATCTAACGCAAGAACTCAACAAGCACTAGATCAACTCTTCTTGAGCTATTTCCTTGACCACCCACCTAAACACTCTTGATTAGACTCGACTGGAAAACATCCAAAGTCGACGAGGACGAGAAATGACCGTCGAAGATATAATGTATCCGCCACCATATTCAATGAGTCGCCTCCGTCAGAACACTGGAACCTCTATACGGCGGTGCGGTTAGGCTTGGTTAGTCATCTCAATATTGTACGCCTGTTCGCCGGAGTCAAAACTCTTTCAGTAAGATGCCATAACCTTGAATAAGTTTTATATTAAGATTTATGGTATTTGTGTAATTATTTTCAGAGTATGTATGTTATTGGTCGTGGGATTTAATGACGAGATTAAGTGAATTAAGGTATAATAAGGAGTAGTTGAGTTGTGTGTAATTAGGACTAGGTTTGTGAGAAATTTCAAAAGAAAAATTAGTAATTTTGTAAGTCAGAAATAGAAAAATGATATTTTTGTAAGTTAAAAATTAAAAAAAAATATTTTTGAAATCTAACTTACTGTTGGGCCGAAAGTCTAATATGGCTACTAATGGACCTTGGACCAAGTTTAGAAAAATGCCATTTTTTTATAAATAAAGTAGAAAATTGATATATTCGTAACTCAATTCAAATGAAAATGGTATTTTGTAAGTATTGAACCATTTTGGCCTCGGGCGTAAAAAATAGCAAGAAGTGATATTTTTATAAATATTTTCAGAATATTGATATTTATATAAATAGTTTCCAGAAAATGGTATTTTTGTAATGTGATAAAGAATTGGGCTAAAAATGAGATATAGGGCCTCGGGCTGAGTTAAAAAAAATGATATTTTCCTATATAGTTCTAAGATATTGATATATTTTTTTTTAAATGTTTTCTAAGAAGTGGTATTTTTTTTATAAATACTCAAAAAAGATGATATTTTTCTAAATACTTTGGAAAAGTGGTATTTTTATAACTTTCGGATTTTAAGGTCTGTTTAATTTCGGAGTCTCGAAACGAAGTTTTGACCCCAAAATTGGATTCAATGAGGTCGAGAGATGAATTTTGACATATAATATCAATATGTTTCAAGGTGATACGAATTTCGAGACATGATGAATAGTCTCATTTTGCGTACCACAGTTGGGTTCTAAACTGGAACCTAAATCGGTCAAATTATATGTCTAACCTAGCTATTTTGGACACTAAGAATTCAATGGTGACGTCCTTTTTTTTTTCCATTCGAGACTCTGTTAGAAAAGTAAGCTGCTTTAGTCACTAATTTGCCCAACTGACTTCTAAATGACTCATAGAAATTTATACAAACTTCTATAGAGGATTATTTCACTCAATTGAGGTAGGGACTCGATCACTTGCTTTTAAATTTATTTATCATAAATGGTTTGAATTGACTTTGATTAAATTAAATTTCATGATAACAATATTACAAAAAATGTGATTTGATTTAAATTCGTGATTTTGAATGAGTGAAAATCATTGCATGGTTGATTTATTGATTTGATCACAAAATGTACATATCCACATTATGTTAGACACTTGCATTGCATATTGTCTCACGCAGTCGTCGGAGTCACAGTGCCTCATTAAACACTGGAATAACCCACGTTTATCATATAGATGATACGGAACTTACGTATGTCAAGAATCTAGGCATTATAGAACTAAGCAATAGTTAGTGCATTTGTGATGAACTTGGATAGTATGTACGGTATTTTGGAATATGGTTTAATATTGGTTTTGTGAACATGGACTTTGATAAACCTGTTTGAGAAAACTGGTATTTGTGAAATGTTTGAAATGAAGAAACTAAGCATGCATGAATTTGTGAAAATAAATATGTTGTTTATTATAAAAACTGGTGATTGTTTCTCTACTGGGCATTAGTTCACCCCCTTTTTCTTCTCCTCAAGTGGTATTCAATATGACTTAAATAAAGAGGATTAGCTGGTGACTTTTGAAGTTTACTAGTATTTATTTTACTTTAGTAATTCCTACTAGATTTTTTAGTGTTGGACTTAGGTAGGAATTATAATTTTATTAATGGTTTTGTAAGCTTTATTTCAAGATTGGACATGGTTTGTATAAGTTATGTCTGTTGTTGATGTATGATGGATGTTTCAATGCACAACTTTGAACAATTATTTTTATTTTAATCTAGTTTAAAGGGTGATGTATTTAATGTGGGTTTACTTTTACTTAATCACTATCTAGAGGCTTTTACAAATGTTCATAAATTTTTGAAACTTTAAAATTAAATTTTTGTATTTCAAATTTGTGAAATACCCATTCTATCACTGACCCCGGCATCGGTCGTGACACACCATCTCAATAATTCTCCTGTTTATGGCACTTGATGTCGTTTTCAAGCCAATCGGGATTTATACTATCATCTGCAAATAGTTGTCTCAGACATGATTCACTTGCCAGTCTCACATTTGATGAAATTTCCCTGACCAGGCTTCTCATAGGTTCCGCCAAATTATCTCTAATGGCCAATTTGTCACACAAGGCTTCAAATTCCTCATGCAGTTGTGTTGTAGTATCATCTCGTTTGCTCAAAATATCTCTTGAACCATTATTTTCTTGATTCAAAGATGTATAACCTTACTTTGTTCTTTCAGAGTTATTGACTGTAGTTGTTGGACCTGCTCATGCATCTTCGAAACAAAGACTTCTAGAGAATTCTGACCAATCCTAGATGGTCTTGGATTTTCTTTAGGATGGTTCCTTATTAGGTATCTTAACTTTAGGTTTTCGCACAGACTTTCATGACACAGTGTTGAGCTTAAGCTCACCTGAGACATTTTTTTGCTCACTTTTTCTTTGTTGACTGTTAATCTAATGTGGAATTTTACCTTGACCAGAGGTAGAAACGCTAACATTATTCTCACTCCTGGGCACCTTGAAAGAGAACTTCTTAATGTTGGAGTAATTGCATGTTTGAGAAGAAGCAGATTTAGCCGTTGATATAGCCCAGTGGCATCTGAGTCTGATCTTTGATAGTTTGTTGGTTGCATAGACTTCTGTTCATGATCTGGCAGCATAGTGTTTAACTTACTCCCATTCGCACTAGAAGAATTAGAATGAAGCTTCTCAGCCAAATAAGAAGGTTTCGTGGAATTGCAGAATGGATTAAACGTACTTGAATAGGCAGAAGCCTACGTGTACAAATCAATTTAATCAATCACACGAAAAAAAAAGTTGCAAAGAAGCGAGGAATTCAAGCATATGAAAATATTAGGCCTACATGAATTGTCCTCAAAAGTCAGAGTGTCTTGAAATAAAAAACTAGGCATAGAATATAAATGTCATCGCTTTAGCATTCACAAAATTGAAAAATAGAAGTTAAACTGTGCTACATAATAACTAAAAGATGTCCCTGAGTTTACAAGGTCATTTGTTTTGTAATATTGTGTGTGGTAAGGAACTAATATTGCAGACTTGTCCAGATGCTTCTGAAGTTCTATTACATACTTCTATCAAATAAATGCTTACTTAGCTAAAGGGACAAAAACAAAAGAACAAACTGTTTTCTTTTTTAGTTAGGGAATAGCCTCTAAAAGCACATAACTCAAAGTTTCAAATAGAAGGGCTGTAATACACTATAATAATATAATTGCCAATATAATTCATGAATAAAGTTATAATAATCTGGATTATTGTACTCACTTCTCCCAAAGATATCGATGAAATCAAGTTGCTGCTATTATTTTGCTGACGAGGCAATTTGGTGGTAGCTGATCCAGGGGTAGCTCTTCGAGAAGGGATACTCAGTTGCTCATAGAGCCATTTTGTTCCTTGGAGGTGCCCTAGGCCATCCTTTCTCTGTATCATTCACATGAACCCTATGAAACATAGGACTTATGTCCTCTTCCATATCTTTTAGTCCTCTTATACTCTTCTCTTCACCATAATCTCCACTCTCAAATTTTAAAAGTTCCCTCAAATGCATAAAAGATCTCATCTCCTCTTCCATACCTTTTAGTCCTCTTATACTCTTCTCTTCACCATAATCTCCACTCTCAAATTTTAAAAGTTCCCTCAAATGCATAAGAAGATCTCATCCCCATCATTTCTCACAAAAGAACTCTATTACAAACTAAAACTACTAAACCCAGATGGGAAAAGTAATAAAGGGCCTCACAATTCACAAATGAAAGCTTAACACTTTTTCTTGACTTCCTCCAATATACCCACTTGGGAAAAAAGCAAGTTTTTTTTTTAATTTTATTTTTTCTTTTATGTTTCTTGGATAACTTCGTCCATCAAAAGCCAAAAAGAAAAAAGAGGATTGTCTAGAAAGCATAAAAGAAAAAAGAGGATTGTCTAGAAAGCATAATAATCAGTTCTTTGTAAATAAATAACAAGTATACGAATACCCAGATCAACCTACCTCAAAGAAACAAATTGTATTACTAGAATTCGTAAACAAACAACAGGAACACATGAAATTTTGGATGAGAAACACACATGCCAGTAAACAAAAGTAACCCCACTTCAGAAAAAGAACACCTTGTAATAAAATTAAAATTATCAACTCATGAAAAAGGCTGTAAGAACAAAAATGATACAATTCTAAAAGAAGTATCAAAGAATCAAAATACCTCAAAATAAGAATCAGAAAGTTAGAACTGAAAATCAGAAGCGCACAATGAGAAGACCAAGACTTTTGCATCATAGAATATCATGAGAAGTTTAGAATAGAATAGTTTAAGAGCTCCAAAAAAAGGGGAGAAAAGGGCTGGCAATTTGAACACGACCCGCCAACACGACACGAAACCCGCACGTTTAGTTGACACGTTTGATACGAAATTGACCCGAATTAACACGATTAATTAATTTTTTATCAAAATATATTATAAAATGTTAAGTAACGACTCCATAGAAAATACTTTTTAACAAATTTCTTGTGATTTAAATGAAAAATAATAAACTAATAAGCTAATTTACCTTAATAAAGTAAAACTGGAGTGAAAAAATCAAGTAAATGAATAATTATAATGTTTAGAAGTATTGTAACACGTCAGTCTGACTGACGTTTTCATTAAACAGGTAACCCGCAGATAACACGAAACCCGCACGACATTAAATGGGTCGATACGAATGACACGAATTACCAGCCTTAGGGAAAACAAAAAGGAGAAGGACATGACACAAGGGCCTGTCTTAAGTGAGGGAAGAATGAAGACAGATTCTTGGGAGGACAAGAGGTACCTTAGAATTCACAACAGAGGATCTTAGCAGAAAAAGAAAAAAGGGATTAACCTATGGGCACTAAGGGACCCAACCCAAGTGGATAGAGAACATAAAAAATAGATTAGAGCAACTAGAGTTCCTTTCTTGAAAAATGCCATATCCTAACAAATAGTAGTAATGATTAAAAAAAAAAAAATCCTATGCAGTACCATAAAGTCCAATACCAACCTCAGAACCCGCCATATCATCAAGGACCCTACAGAAATAGTGATATATAAGACGCCATTGGAAAAACCAAGCTACTGAACTGTTTTTTTTTTTTTTTTTGGATAGTGTATTACCAAGTCTCTGACATATGTGAAGCATTGAGAAACCATATACACATACATTATTGTGTCTTAACATTGGGTCAATCTTTAATGGAAAATTCGTCAAAGATCTTTGCTCTTTCCTAATCCTTATTCGTCGAACTCAAGCCAGTGTTTCTCCGTAAGGAGTGTAAGGAATGTCGATAAAAAAATTTGACGGCGTCCAATTCCAAAGCCAAATATTTCTTTTTTTTTTTATCTAAACATGTGGCAAGAATCCATTGGATAAATGCCACGTGAAATGAATTTCCCGTAACCCATGTATTAAAATTTGGAATAACAACCAATTATGTATTTACGTTTTGTTGCTACAGCTGCACTATCTATTAGTATTTTTCTTTTCTGATACCAAACTACTATTATCACACACATTCATATCACTACAAAAAGGGCATTTACTTCGTTGTCATTTAGTATTTTACTTCATCTCATGGCTCATTCTCTCCTCCATCGAGTTGAGATTGAGAAGAAAGCCAGAATATGTCCTTACATTTTCCCATGCTAACTTTGCAAGTGAAATATATACCAGAAATAAAATGGAAAAAAAGTGCCTACTAAGTAATAATACAATCGTTAATTAAAAATGGAAAAGTAATCTGAAAGATTAACTATTATAACAATTGTTTTTCACAGTGTGAAGAATATTAGAACTCCTACATAGCACATTAATTATTACTTCTGCTGATATAATTGAGCTTAAGTTTGTTGTCAAAAATACTTTTGCTTGTGGTCTGAATTTGCTCCTTTTACCCCTTTCTCTTGACTTTTTATTAAAGTATTGCCTAGTGGCAAAATTATTCCTATTATATCTTGTGCAACACATACCTTAACTCCTAAGTAAAAACACAATTGACCAAAAGATAGAGACAATTGCCCAAATTAAAAAAAAAAAAAAGAAGAAGAAAAAAGATAGAGACAATTGCATCACATAATGTTAATTTTTGTCATTTTCCTTTAATACAATGGAAAGTTTTGCTCTTCTCTCCTTTGGTCTTTTTACCTAATTTCCAATCATCTCAAATAGGGCTCTAGGTGATCTATACAAAATAGAAGGCTTCAGTGTTGATGATGCACTTGCATCCTTGCCCGCATGCACATGTTGAAAAGAATAATTGTCTCCCGCATTTTGCTCTCTGTATGAATTCTTTCTTTCGAAATTTTGCCTGGCCATTTGCTTTTCTTTAGTTTTCTTAACAGTGTTAGTGTTGGGGGCTAAAAGATGAATATATTTTCAATTTATATAGCGACACTTGAGTAAGAAAAACTTTATTTCAAGACTCAAAATCAGAGAGCAAAATGACTAATTATTCTAATGTCAATATTTTAGTTAAATTATAGTAATAACCCCTGAATTATATTTATTATGCCATTCTAGCCCCTGAATTTTTAATAGTAGACTACCATGATTATGCAATTATTGCAACAATAACCTATTTGACGCAAACTACTAATATTTTAATAAAAATTGGTCATGTATAAAGTATGAGCTCAGTTCAACATGATATTATAACCATTTTAGTCAGAAAGGGAGTTAGGGTTAACTAAAGAAAGTAAATACTATTTCCCACAATTTTTCTTACCTTATATGGCACATAAGTCATGCCTTTTTCTTTTTTTTTTTTTTAAAGAAAATTTCTACACTTTTCTTGTTTGTTTGATTCAAGGAAACCAAATAACATTATGCGAGAAACCAACAAAAAAAATAAAAGGAGTTTCGCTCACATTTTCATTAAAAAATTTAGAGTTTGTGACAAATGAACGATCACTACGATAATTACATAATTAAAGGCTATTCATTATGTAAGATGAAAATTCGGAACTATTACTATAATTAACCCTTGTATTTTGAGCTTTTTATTTAAATCCAGGCCCATAGTCTAAAAAATTAAAAAAAATCCCAGATGGACTCAAATTTTTGAGAAATCCTGGTTTTATTTAAAAAAATACCACCATCTAGTAATATTTAGAAAATATCATTTTTACAAAAATTGATACTTTTTAAAGGTACTCGAGGTAACAAATTAAAAGTAATCAAGAATTAATTGAGGTAACTAATCCGATTAACTTAAGTAACTTGACCAATTACCTCAAGTACTTCATCAATTAGTTAAAAAGTGATCTTTTTATAAATATTTTTAAAAATAATATTTTTCTAAATAGTTTTAGAATTTTACAAAAAATTTTAAAAAAATTTTAAAATCGGAGATTCTCAGGTTTTTTTTTTAAAAAAAAAACTTTACAATAAAAAATGATATTTCCTCTTGTATTTCTGTTACTCAACCTAGCTTTTGGCATTAATCGAGCTTTTGATAACTTTTTCTTGGTATTTGGTGGGTTATTTCTCACCAACCATTGGCTCGTTAAAAGCCCATCCACATGTTAGTTGGGTCTCGAGACCCAAAACACGCTGATCATAAAATCTGAATCTAACTCACCATTTCTCAAAGGGCTTCTTATAGAATTCTAGGCTCATAGGGTTAAAAATTGAAAAGTTCCGGATGGGCTATTTTTTGAAAAAAAACCATGAGATAGAAAAATATCACTTTTGAAAAATTTTTAGAAAAATATTACTTTCATAAATATTTAGAAAAATATTACTTTAATAAATATTTAGAAAAATGCCACTTTTTTTTTTCAAAATAAGTATTTTTCAGTGATACTTGAGATAACCAGCCGAGTTAATTTGGGTAACTAATTTAGTTACTTGAAATAACTAATCAAGTTACCTCGGATAATTTAAGAGGTTACCTCGAGTATCTTACCAATTAATAAAAAGTATCTTTCTAAATACTTTTTAAAAGTGGTATGTTTCTAATTAAATCCAGAATTTTTCAAATAATTTCAAAATTCGGAATTTTTCATTTTTTTTAATTTTTACCATAAAAAATCTGATTTCCTCTTTCTAAAATTCGCTACTCTTGATTCTCATCGAGAATCAGAATCATAAACGTGAGCACTATAATTATGGTAATTAGTGTCTAACCATAACTTTGTAATTAAGTTCTATAAATTAACTTAATTGAAGGTAGAGGTGGCAAAACGAGCCGGGTCGCGGGCCAGCTCGGCCCGCATTAGAATGGGCCACGGGCCGGCCCGGCCCTACCCCTAGGGCCGGGCTGGGCCTAGATTTTAGGCCCCTTGGCCGGGCCCGTCAATCTAGCCCGCAAATACTTATTATAAATACACATTCCCTCACTTTTTTTTTTCACACTTTCAAATTTCAATCTAATTCTAAATAATTTTTCAATACTTAAACTTTTTTTATCAACTATTCAACTTATATACTTTTAGCTTATTTAATTATTTTTAAATTTTTATCAATAGGAAAAAAAAAATATATTATATTATTTATTTTGTTATAAATTGTATTTTTAAATTTCTAATACTTTAAACGAATTATATAAATAATAATCTTATTTTTTAAAAAATTTTAATTTGTTTGTAATTTGGGCAAAAAACGGGCTGGCCCGGCCCGGCCCGCCTAGAAGCCCGGCGGGGCTCAATTTTTAAAATCCCGGGTCGGGCCAGCCCGGCCAGCTTTCTTAAACGGGCCGGAGTGAGGACCTTAGCCAACTGTACAGAGGTAATGTCCATTTTTATTAATATGCTCTAAGCTTAAATAGATTATTGTTAGTTATTTTATGGATATTAATTCAACAATTAGTATCAAGAGCTAAACCATTTAACTTAAAGCTATTCAGTTGTTTGTTTTTTAATTTTTTCAGAATTTTTTGGGTTTTTTCGAATATATATATATACCCATTTATTCCGACAATTATTTTTGGATACAAACAATCGTTATTTTAATTATTGATGGCAAATATGTGTTGTGGGCATCACATTTGTGATTTTTATATTTGTTTTGGCCAGATTTATTGAGTTTTTTGAAGTTTTGAACTTTGAAAATAGCATTTTTTTGTCGATTTTTCTGCACTTATTTGGAGCCTATTTTCACCAAATAAATGTTATAAAACCAATGGAAATGAAATATAGAACAAAACCCCACCAAAATCGTCAAAAACGGAGCACCGGATGCCGGATCTAGTCACGCGGATCCGAACTGCATCGGACGGACCCAGTTAGAGGTCAGGGACGACGTCATACAACATGTCATTTAGCCTCTGTCAGGCGAAAACGACACATCGTTTGTCTATAAAGTGAGCTGTTGTCGTTGTACGGAAACGACATGTCGTTTGACTCACAAGAAAAACGACATGTCGTTTACAGTTATGCTCAGCTGCCGTTTCACACAAACAACACGTTTTTTTTTTTTTTTTTTGCCCAAAGGCCAAAACGACATGTCATTTTTTAGCCCAGATCTTCAAAAAAGAAAAAAAAAAAACTCTTTTTCTTGGCACGTGGGAGCGCGTGAAGGGTCATTTTTGTTTGCCGTTTTTGACATTTCGCTCCATTTTTTATTCCTAATTATTAGTGTGATTATTTGTTAATTTTGGCCATTATAAAATGTTTTATTAAATTATTGCACATGTTTTGCATATCGTTTTAAAGAATAAATCTCACAATTTTGAATTAAATTAATTCATGGACATTATTATATGCATATTTAGGCCATCTTATACTATGTCTAGTTATGTTTCAATATATTTAATTTAACATTATACATAGTTATATGCATATTTTGATAATTATGTCACTTTTAGTTATATGCATTTTTTTGGATGATTTTATGCATTGAACTTCTTTTTGAAAATTTTCATATTATGTGGCATAATTAATTGTGAGATTGTGACAATCGTGAGAGTTTATGTACTCGCCTATCATGAGTCTAAACTTGTCAAATTGTCAGGCATAGTTGCATCAATTGTTATATTCTCACTGTTGGCCAATTTTGAGCATATTTTTATTCTATATTTTGTTGTTATATGCCACCTTTTATTCTTAAAAAATTTAAGTGTTAATGACTAATAATATTTTGGCATATTATATGGATAATTTTTTTGATTTATTGCCTTTTTCCGTATGCACTTTTGTGGTAATTATTATTTTATAATATAAATGCATAATTAGCCTTGTTTAAATTTTGGGAGATTTTGACCAATTCTGAATGCATTTGTACTTGCCCATCGTGAGTTGAGTATGTCAGATTATTGATGAAAAATTGTGATTATTGTTGTTTATTCTCTCTTGTTTGATCACAATTAATACTAAGGTCCATACGAACAATAAAATTATCCTGCTGATAATTTTATTATTTGGTAGGATGCTTAGATTGGTGAAGGAAATACATTGAATATCATGAACTGCACAATCATTTCTATTCTGTCGATAGTGAATTGATGCATTTGGTTGTGGCGTTTGGTGCATTGTCTTTACTTGCGAATGAGTCCTTGCTTGCTTAAGGGACTCTAGCACATAATGATTGCATTATTGATTGGATCATTGAGAAAGCTGGGAGGAAGAGCAAATAGCATGATCTTGGTTTTTACATGCATATTAGTGATATTGCTCTTGGTTATTTCCCCTAGCGTTAAGTAATCCTTGTATCTCTGCCATTTTGACGCTGAATGGGACTATTATAGTTGATGACATAGATCTCGCACCGAGTATGATAAAATAAATAGACTAGGTCTTGTGAGTTTGTACAACTCCTAAATCCACTATTTACAGTCTATTGATGCCATGAAACTCCATGATGAGTGGGAGTATTTAAAGAGGTGTCCTTTAAAGTTAATGAGGTATTTATGGAATAATCAGTTTGTGACAATTTTTGAGGATAAGATTATTGAAGAATTTCTTGAAGTCATTGGTGAGAAATTTATGTGTTTTTTCTTACAATGATGAGTATAGACTTTCACGTATTTTAAATTCCATATTTTGTGATGGTATTAGTGGAATTAAAGATCGCATTGATAATGTGTTTTCCGATTATTAAGGCTCATAGGAATTGGTATGGATTATTGGGAGAACTCTTCCATTTCTAGCTTATTTTGATTACATCAAGTTATGATGCTCAGAAAGAGCAATTGATTAGAGACAATACTTAACCATTACGAGAAGTAATCGACTTAGATTAGTTGACAACAATACTTGTTGGGGAAGAGGATGATATAAAAGATAGAATGTCATTGATGGAGATTAAGTTCCAACCAGTCTTAGAATAATATGTGCACTTAATGGAAAATATCATCTTAAGTTGAGAGTTTAAAGATAGTCAGATTATGACTAGGCTTATGATATTCTTTTAGGGTTATATGTACTTGTCTACATTCTTTCCGACCTAGAGCAACTTCTTGTTGATATCTAATTTTGGTTGATTGGGATATACTTTTATTTCGAAATTGAAGAGTGAATTACACCATTAATGATCATAAATGTCTGGGAGATGAAAATCTTACAATTCTAGAATTTTTCAAATAGGAAGATCAGTGGTAAAATTCATAGAGTATGTTACAAGTTTCTCATCCAAGATTGTTGTGCACATATTTGTTACTTAAATGATTAGTAGACTATCATGGTTATAAGAGTAAGATTGACACTTGTGCAATATCTCTAGAATTAATCCATACCGAGATTTTTGAACATTGATTCCTCGGGTTATAAGAGGTTATAGATGATTATGGGTTTTTTTAGCTAACTACTCCTATTATGGTCACATTGAGCTTATTATTCTAAAGGTCTAACTCATGGGAAATGGATTAAAGCGATCAAGTCTGACTATGGTGGTTACATGAGATTCAATGTGACAGAATACAATCCTAAACCTTTTACAAAATATTTCCAAGAATATGATATTGATCAGTATTATGGATAATAATTGGATCTCCTGGATACTATAGTGTTGCAAAAAGGTATAAATAACATGTTTCTTGATCTTGTGTGATATCTTTTGAGAATTGATTTATGATGATTCATACGTGATTAGAAGATTCTGGATTTTGATTATCCGTCTCATACCACCATAATGATTGAGTCAGATAAAGCTGTCGATTTTATTAAAGTTTATGGTATAAGTCAGGGGCTATGGGAGATTTTATTCGATGAGGAATATTCTGTGTTATTATCTCCATTCTTGTTGTTTCCTCTGCAATTGTTGGCCCTAGGATTGACCAGAAACATATAATCACTCGTGTTATATCCATTGATCTGGTGATGCTTAATGACTCCATATGTGAATAAAGAGATGTATTTTTTGAGGAGATCATGGTGATTTGATATACCTACAATATTTGGAGACTTTATAGTTGATTGGTAGAAACACGAGTTTAACATTGATTATACCTCTAATATGATTATCTACTAGTGAGCCATTAGTAGTCCTTAATTCATATTGTGGATGACACTATGTTTTAGCAAATGAGAAGAATTGGTTACGGAGATGTCTTTTTATTAGTTTCCACTAAAGATACCTTATTATTTTTGTGGCAATTATTACTGTGTTGACTTGGAACTTCATTAAGTGGATGTGAGAACTATAATTTTGAATGAAGTTTGAGTATTTACATAGCTGTATTGATTCGTTTTGAGATTATTGGTAATGAACACCTAATTTATTATATTCATAGTTTTGGTTATAGATTGAAACTGGCATCAATATAGTGGTATTACAATTTGATGAGATTGTCACCATTAGTATGTTTTGGAGAATGTTGTTGATCAATGTGTACATGTAAGGGTCAGTGGAGCAACTACATAGTCATGTTTTATATGTTATAGATATTGTACTCGCATTTAAAGATTCTGACCTGATATGTGAAACAAATAATTGTTGATTAGCCACATAAAAATGAAGAATCTCGGAAAAGCCTCATATGTTCAAGGTATATAGGTTTTTTGTATAGTTCTAATGGCATTTTGGTTTGTCTCAAAGAATCTATATTAATCAAGTTCTTTGCAGAGATCTAATCCTGGATATTATTATTCTTACTACAAAGCACTAATTTTGAAATGTGACAATTATGAAAGGCCGAAAGTCTATTAGTTGATTTGAGAGAGATTATATAAGATTAGTCCTTATGCGTCTACTGCTAGCAGCCTAATGTATATATACTCAAGTACGCATATGCCATGACATTGTATTCTTTTTGGGTGTGCTGGATAGGTACTTGAGTGATCCTTTTAGGTACTCATGATCTTATCTTCTAATTGACTAATCGGCACACCAATACTTATGACATAGTTGGATCTTGTAACGCCGAGATTGTAGGCTGCATGGATTATAAAAGTTCATTCCTCTATATATATTATGATGATAGTCGGAGGAGATGTTATGTGATTTTGTGTCAGTTTGACACTTACAGCCGAGCTGTTTTGGGATTTAGTGTCAATGGGATATTTACAGCTACCTCATCCATTGAGGCATTATTTTTGTGGCGTGTTATGAGGCTACTAATTATAAAATTTGATTATGGAACTTTGTTTCAGTATTCAGTATTTTGAGATTGTTGAAACTTTATGGTTATGATTCCACAGCTCCATCTTTCTCTTGGAACTTGAGGAGCATTGTTAGCTCCAATTTTATTGATATATAGTTCCTATTTGTTAGAGAAAAAGTTGTAGCACCCTCATTTCTGTTGAGAACACGCATACGGATAACATGTTGGCGAATTCACTAGTGAAAGGCTAACATTTTGTGTCTTTTGAGAACACGCATCCCATGAGAGACTGTTAGGAGCCTTAATTGTATTGAACTAGTGGAAGTTTATTACCATCTAGATATGATGAACATGTTGATGATTAATGTGGATTGCTTATTTTTATGTAATACATGCATGATATTGATCTCAGTCACCTTTTGTGATGTGCACACACATGTTTATTTGGTAAGTGACATGTAATTAGATGCATCTGATTTTAGTCTCAATATATGTATTGTCAGTGAATCTATATATGAAAGTTGTCCCCATGTTTTGTGAATCTCTAGCGCCTGATTGTGTATGATACTTATATCCTATTGATTCAGTATTATGCATGACTAATTTTTTTTGGATATTCATATTTGTAAGAAATTCTAGTATTTTGACATATTATAGTTAAGTGAATATTTTGTATGATTATACTGTCCAAGTGGGAGAATGTTGGAATATTTTATATAGACTAGTATAATCACTAGTAACTCACTATGTCTTAATTAAAACATGTTAAGGACAACTATATTTGTATTTATTATTGACTTTTGCATAGTATTACTAATTGGGCTATAATGGGATAGACCACACATCTTAATATGCATGAGACATATGGTTTCACACTCTTTGGACACCTTGGCTAGCCCATTGAGCCAATGGTGTGATCTGCCACACACATATATGACAAGGCCCACTGGCCCATGGTCCCTTATATGAAAAACTGGGCATTGACCAGTTGTGGGTGCAACTCTTTTGTGTGAGTTTTTCGGCAGAGCACTAAGAGGAGCCAAAGGGTGTTGAACACCATAACTCCTCATCATTCTTCACCTATTTTCATAGCTTTCAAGAGCACCATAGTGAGGACAGTGGCCGGTCAAGACCTCAGCCCATCTTACAGAGGTAATGTCCATTTTTATTAATATGTTTTAAGCTTAAATGGATTATTTGTTAGTTGTTTTATGGATATTAATTCAACAAACAACGCATCTCAACTTCCTAAAGAATTTCTCTTTCCCTCCTCAGTCAGTTATTGGATTTGATTGTGAGGATGTAGACTTGGGTCGACTCGGAACTCTTTGCATCATGCAGGTGATTACTAATTTGTCTATAGCCCATATAAGGTTAACCTACATTATTTGCCAAAGGATCACTCAAATCGAATTTACAAGGATTCTGTAGCCAAATAAAATATCAGTATGATATTTTGACTTACATAATGTGTAAAGAGCTTTTTGAAATAATGAAGTCCACAGCCAAGACGCAAGTATAAAAGAACGTAGTCAGAGATTGACTTTAAACATAATATTTATTGAGTATTACGTATCTGAGGTAATGAATGCCTTATAGAATGTTAAAGGATGAAAATCTTGAGAGATTTATGTTGAAGTTCACCCTAGACGAAGAGACTTGTCCATTCTACTTCTGTTTAGAATACATTTGTTTCCATATTTTTCGTCTTTGTTTACTTCCCCTTTAAATTATGTTTGTTATTGATCTTGATATAGGGTTAGTTGATATAAAACAATCGTCTTCTTGTTGGGGCAGCTTGCATTTCCAGATGTTATATACTTGGTTGATGCTATTTATGGAGGAGAGGAGCTGATGAAAGCCTGCAAACGTGCTCTTGAGTCTAGTTTTGTAAGTAACTAAAGTAATTCATGACTGCAAAAGAGACAGCGAGATTGTTAAAAGTTTCCTTTTTCATGAACTGCTCTTTTTTGATTTAGTACTCCATATGCTTGATTAAACACATATTAAGCCACCTTTACTCTTATCTTGCTTTAGTAGGCATCATATTTTCAGTTTGGTCTCAAGTTACACAATGTTGTAGATACTCAAGTTAGTTCCATTTTACTCACTTCGGGGAGAACTGCCACTTCTTGTCCTCCTTTCTCCTTTTGAAGCCAAGATTACACCCATCATTGAGCTTCCATGCTTTAGTTGCCATATTTTCGATGATCTTCTTCTTCTTCTTCTTTTTTTTTTTCGTTCGTTTGCTCTTTGGCTCTGATCCAGTTTCCTTGATCTATTCCTTACATGATTGTGAACTTGGAACAACAGAAGCATTATGCTCCATGTTTGTTCACTTTTAATCATTAGCTGTTCTTCGCAGTTGCATCAATAGTTATAAATATTAGCTTGGCTGATAACTTACATGTTCATCTAGATAGCAAACTCTCTTTTAGGGAAACAATAGGGATGTGCAAAATTCCCTCGTGGCTACATTTCTTTTGTCAAGCTCCTCGCTGATCCGCGCTATTGTGGTACTATAAAAGACCATTTGCATTCTTTCTACTTCTATTTAGTTATATTTTTCACTTATTATGGTGAAAATTTAGGTGTATTATATTCTGAGATGAAAGAGGTTCGCAGCCTTATACAACAGGTTAATTTGGGAAAATTCATATAAGAAAAAAAAAAAAAAAAAAAAAAAAATATTGGACCTGCTTTTCCATTATCTTTTTTACGATTATAAGGATGTGGATAAGGTTACACTGGACCGGTTTGCCAGAAGTTTAATTTAACATTGGAACCTGATGCTTCAGCCCTAACTGAGCCCAACTAGGCCTATAGAAGGGCTTTGGCAACATTTGGGATGAACTAGGTGCAACTTCACTGGTGTTTTCTACATCAAAGTACTCAAAGACAAATTGAAGTTGTTTATACTTTGTACTGAGTTAAATATTAACAAAATTTGAAAAGTGAATCTTTTCTAGTATGCGATAAAGTTGAATGCAATTGTTGAATGGGCTCGGGGGTTGTTTCGGTAAGGGTTGAGCTAAGAATAAGTGTATGTCAAAGTGGGTGATGGTGGTCCTTTACATTTCCATATTGAAACTCTAAATTGCCAAGTGATGTGAGGTGGCATTGTACAAATTTACGAACTACTGGATCACCCAGTTGAGTAATTATGGTATCAGCAAAATCTATAATGTGGTTCTCCTGTCTCCCTGTAAAACCAATCATTTGAATTCATTTGAGAAAAGTATGTCAAACTTTAGATCCTTTTCTAACGAGTCAACCTTTTTAAGACTTTTTCTTGACTTCATTCTGTTAGATAATTTCACCATGGAAAGGAAGGCTCCTGAAGTAGAGATCTTATCGGTGCTTAACGTTCCAACTAGGAAAATAGGAAGTATTATTGGTAATAATACTACGGAGTGTCGATCTTGACCATCTAGAAGTCTTGCAAGTAAGCCACTGTCATCTCTCTCATTCTCACTCTTTTCATTATGAATAATGACTAGCACGCATGTTGCAATTTGCAGCTCTCAAATCCTAATTGGAGGTGAAAATGGGCCACACGACAAGGTTAGTCAAAAAACTTAATCAGCAACTACAGCAACAATATATATTACTCTTTACATTTCTAGTATCTGATTCTTATCTTATACCAAAGTAATGTTTAATGTATGAGGGTAAAATGAAGTGAATTATGATGAACATTATTACGGCTATGGGACACGTTGGAAATGAATTGGGACAACTAAAGAGAATAATGGTAGAAAGTCCTAGTAAAGGAAAAAAAAAATGAAATGTGATAATGGGTAGTGTCCATACACGTGTGAGTCAAAATCACGAGCCTGAGAAGCCAGTTTAGGAAATCTAGGATTATGTACACACGGTGTCACTTATAGAAATGTTGTTAAGGCTATGTTTGATAAAAGTAAAGAAAATAAGGGGGGAAAAAATTAGAGGGACAGAAAAAGTATAAGATGAAAAGAAAAGTGCTTTTTCCTAATAGTTATTTGGTATATAAGAAAGAAAAAAATATTTTATTTTAAAATAATTATTTTATTTATTTATAATTATTATTTAAATTAAAGTATTTGACGATATATTAATAAGTTAACTTACTCATACACCACAACTATTTTCTCTCCATTTTTTCGGAGGGAAAAATTGTGTAAGGCCCACAACTTTTTTCCTCCCCTTTTCCCTCCTACCAAACAATCCAATTTCCCTTAAAACATTTTCCTTCCTACCATACATAGCTTAAGTGACGTCCGTGCCAACAAAGGGGACAGGGGAAACCATAACCACGAACATCACACGAGTTTCTTGGCCTTTCTTTTTTGGTTGTTAAAGCAAAACCAGAATTTGAATGTGACAAAATAGAGTACATGCATCGTATGCGAAAAACAAACCTCGCTTGACAAAGTGGTTAGCTCAATAGTAAGAGCACCTACTACTTGGAATTTTGGCCCTCGGTTCAAGTCACACTAGGGTAGGCGTGAAATCCTTTAATCTCCTTAGAAGAACTGATAAAAAAATATTAATAAATGCATTGTAACTGTAACAATGTCTATCTGAAATGGTTCTAAATCAATAAAATTATCTTTTATGAGTTATCTATTATAGATGATTTTATATTGGGTTTTTTTTTAGGACCTCCCTCAATGGAGATCAAGCTATCTAATGGGCGGAGCTCGATAATTATTATTTCTTAATTTATGAATTTTTTTCTGAATACATTTATATATTACTTATAATTTTAATTTTTGTTTAAAAGATCTAATGTGAGCGTTGTGGTTTTGTTTCTGATCCGGTGAGGATCTCTCTCCATAATTCCGTCCACCATATGGGCCGAACTGAAAATTTGAAATATCCGACATTTTTTTATTATGGTTTGTTTTGTTAGTGTGCGTCATGCCCCGAGAAGATTGGTGTTTTGATCATTCGTTAGATTGTTCGGAGACAAGAGTCCTCCGACGAGTTCTTTGTTATGATTCTCCATACAGACGGCTTGGAGCCAGTGGAGGGATATTTGGAGATTGAGACTCTTTAATTTTATTTTATTTTTTTACTTTTTTAACGTTAAACATTAAAAAAAAAATAAAAATAAAAAAAACAAACTTTAAACTTAAAAGAGTCTCAATCTCCAAACATCCCTCCACTGGCTCCAAGCCGTCTGTATGAAGAATCATAACAAAGAACTCGTCGGAGGACTCCTGCCTCCGAAAAATCTAATGAATGATCAAAACACCAATATTCTCGGGGCATGACGCACACTAACAAAACAAACAATAATAAAAAAATACCGAATACTTCAAATTTCCAGTTCGGTCCACATGATGGACGAAATTGCGGAAAGAGACCCTCACCGGATCAGAAACAAAACCACAATGCTCACACTAAAACTGTTAAAAAAAACTAAAACTATAAATAATATATAAATCAATTTAGAAAAAAAATTCATAAATAAATAACAATTACTTTGATTTTGAATAACTAAATCGAATCCCACCTATTAGAGGGCTTGATCTCCATCAAGTCCTTGAGAGAGGTCCTCAAAGAAACCTGATATAAAACCATCTATAATAGAGAACTTATATTAGACAAATATAAAAAATAATTTTATTAATTTAGAACCATGTCAGATAGACATTGTCACATTGCTACATTCTATTCATGTGTCTCCTCTTCTAGGACTTTATCACCCAGAATGAATCTTCTCTCTACATTAGAACATCATGCTTGCCTTTAGATCTATCGACTACCATTTAGAGTTTGATTTATTGTCTTAAGATACATTAAGATCGAGTTTGATTTATTGTTGTAAGACATATTTAGCTTTTTTCATTTCTCTAATACATGGTTATTCATGTGTCGTGTACATAATTTTGCTAAATTAACCTATTCTGATATATGAAATTGCTATGAGCACCATAGTCAAACATATCATATAAAAACAAATTAAATTGCTTTTTGTTGATCAAATAATTGTTGTCATGATAGCTAGAATGTTTAGTAACAAACTCAAATCATTGTACATATAGCAAATGAAAGCTTTGCTTTCAAATTCTTATTATTAAAGAATACCATTGCCTAATGAAATCTGGAGTAGCAATAGTTAATTCGCCCTCTTTGCTGAGTATTTTTTGGGGTTATGGTATGATATAGATTATAGATAACGAATTGAAAAGAGTTCTATCCGTACTTGGAATCTTATTGAGATTATCGTTTATTTATTACTCCATCTGAAATCATGTAACAATGGTTTTACGAATTCTTTCAGATTATCTGAAACAACAATAAATCAAACTCTAAATGATAGTTAATACACCTAAAGGCAAGCATATACAACTGTGGTACCTAAAATCAAACTCTAAATAGAAGTCGATAGACAAGGCAAGGTATACCTACTATTGTTCTAATGTAGACTTGAGAAGACAAGATCTGCGTAAACAGAGTCCTAGATGAGAAGACATATAAATAGACGAAAAATTCAACAATAAACCGAACTCTAAATAGTAGTCAATAGATGGATTTACTAAAAATAAAATAAATAAAATAAAATAAAATTTTGGATAAATGGAGTCCTAAAAGAGAAGACATAAACAGATGAAAAAAAACAACAAAAAGAGGAGACAAGAGGAGAGAAAACAGAGATACCTCAACTACGGATGAAGCCGACAGGCCAATGAGAGCGCCAGAGATCTCCCGAGATCATTTGCGACTTTGGGGGCTACGGGTTGGGGTTCGAGACGGCCGATTAGGGTTAGGAGGTGACCTCATTGGTCGGGTCACACCATCCACCCAAACCGATTACAACCCGAGACCCGTCCAAAGAAAAATTATATCTTTCATAAATCGACCAAATTTTGGTCGGGTTAACCCAAAAATCATAACAACCACCACAGACGGAGAAAAAAAATGAAAAGAAATGTTGGATGTATTACCAACTAGGATGATAAACATAAAAAAGAACAGAGAACCACATTCTAGAAAACGAAATCAGAAAAAGAAAATCAATATACTCAACCAAGATTGAGTCTTAAATTGACACTAGAGAGAGATGAGATGAGGGCTGTGAAAGAAAATGGTAACTACAAACAAATGACATAGGTGAGAGTCGTAAGGCTGGCAATTCGTGTCAACGAATCGTGTTTGTATCGTGTCAAAGTACATGTATATTAAGTATATGCTCAATCCGAACACGATCCATTTATTAAACGTGTCAGATATTATAACACAAACACGACCCGTTTATAAACGGGTTGACATGACACAACCCGTGTAACCCGTTTACTAAACAGGTCGTACTGACCCGCGACCCGTTTACGCAATTTTTAGAGGAAAAAAAAACTTTATCCAATCAAAATGACCATTTTCCTATATATTATCAATAGTTCAAGGACCAAATTTTAACTTGTTAATTCAGATATCAATTTCCAATTTTCAATATCATTCAAAATTGAAACAAAGGCTAAATAAAACTTGGAAAAGTTAACAATCGATAAAAATTTTACATAAGCCACACAAACACACATACTAGCCCATATGAAGAGAATTCAAACATAAATCATACTAGTCCAAAAGTTGTTCAAATGCAAAATAAGAAATAGAAACCAAACAAACATAAACCATAAAATAGTTCCACATGTTAAAAAAGAAATACAAAACTAAGTTATTTATCAAATGCAATAGTTATTGAACTTTGGGGTCAAACTTTCATCATCCATTATACTAAGCTCTATGATATATCTTTTATGAGCTATTCCATTTCATCGGTTTTGGATTGTCTTGAATTTCAAAGGAAAAGATTAGTACAATCAACATAAGAAAAAAAATCACCATAATAATAATAAGTATCATTTTACCTTTATTACTAAATAGCCAATCTCTTGTACAAACAATGTTGAAGGCTTAAGTGAACTGCGATATTGATCAAGCACACGTTGACCAACACTAAAAGATTAGGAGCCATCAATACCCTAAGTTTCAATCGTATCTTTATTATTCATTATATCATCTATGAAACTGAGAAGAAACATTATATCATCAAAGAATACTAGTGATGAAAAGAGACAAAATTATATCTTACTACATCCAAAAAGAGCCACTAATAAAATATATACAATATGGACAGAATATTGCATGCATCGAATATAGTACATATAGATCATGGACTATAGACTAGGCACGAATAAACCAAGTTCCACTAACGCTTGTTAGCTATGTATAGCATTATATTGGTATGATAGTATCCTAACTAATAACTTATGATCATGAAGAAATTGGTGGTGAGTGTACAATTCTTTTCCTTTTTTTTATTCATAAAAAAAGCCAATTTTTATGCATAAAACTATATTATTCTTTATAATGTTACGTGGAATGAGAATAGCTTTTGAATATAGTAGTGGAAACCACTACCTTATGCTCCCTTAACTTTATCATCATCACCATCATCATATATTTATATCTTTATCGACCAAATACACAAAACGCAAATAAACATTACCTCTCAAAAGGAATATTGTTCCTCCTCAAGTGCCTTTTCTTTTTACACATCTTTTCATTACCCTACTATCCATAATATATGATGACTTCTCTCATTAAGCCCTCTCATTGCCTATTTTCTCATCACTACGTTTCTTAATTTCCTCCTTACAGCTCGAACTAGCTAGGACAAAATCTAACAAATATGTGTAATTATTCATTCAGCAAAGAATACGGAGAGAACTGAGAACCATAGAATGACTGATATATAAACGTCCTAATATTGAATTTGGACATACCTTCGTTCAGTAAAATGGTTCTGTACCCTTAATGCTTAGACAAGCAATGAATCTAGATTTAAACTTGGCAGACATTGGATTCAAAGATCAAATGCCTGAAGGTGTTAACAAGTATAGGAATGATTCTAGAAACCCAAAAAAAAAAATGGGTTACAATATAAATAAAAACAAGAGTTTCATAAACGAGAAAACTGAGAACCATAGAATAGATTTTTCAAGTTTTAACCTCCTAACTCAGCCACCAAAATCAAAACCCAAGAAATATTGAAAAGTAAATCAAAACCCAAGACTCTAAGAGATAATAGAGAGTGTGTACGTACGCGCTTGACTGCTTGGAAGTACCGGTTCGAAGCTGGAGTCGTGGACGGTACCGGTTCTGAGCTGGAGTTGTGGACGGTACCGGTTCTGAGCTGGAGTTGTGGACGGTGGAGGAGCGACTGCGTCTGCCGTCTGCGGAGCTGCGCGGAAGTGGAGCCATGGAGGTGGGAGTGGCCGTGAAGGTGGATCGTGGAGCAGTGAGGTCTGGGCAAATCTGAGTGTGAGAGATGTGAAGAATGAGAGAGAGAGAGAAAACAGATCTAAGATTGTGTGTGTGTGTGTCGGCTGTGAGTGAGAGATGAATGAGTGTGGTGGGTGAGTAAGTTGATTAGGTCATTAGGGTTGCTCTTGGAATAGTTTTGGGTTTGGGCTTAAATAAATGGGTTGAATACTTGAATTAGCCAGTAACAATTAGGCCCAATATGACAAATGCCAAAAAAACTGAGATAATTATTTGGGTTAGTGGATTCAACCCGAACTCGACCCGTTTAATAAACAGGTTGACAGGTTCAACCCAAACTCGTTTATGCTAAACTCAAACTCGCTAATTTCGTGTGGATTTCGAGTCGTATTATCGTATCGTGTTGCGGATTGCCAGCCTTACGTGAGAGCCATAGCAGAGAAAGGAAATGGGAGACGCGTTGAGAGGCAGCTGTGGCCTTAAGGTTGTTTAGTCATCAGTTTGGATCTCTAGGGTTTAGATTAGGGTTTCTATCATTTTTACGTATAAAAAACTAAAAGAATTACAAAAATACAGAACTCAGGCTTCAAATTTTCGTACAGTTTTTATTAGAAAAATATCACTTTCTAAAAAATATTTAGAAAAATACTATTTTATAAAATAGTTACTGGTTATCAGTTTCTGGAAACTTGTTACTAGTTACTAGTTACCAGTTATATACCAGTTATAAATACCATTGGTTACTAGTTACTGGTTATCAGAAACTAGTTACTATTTTAAAAAATAGTATTTTTCTAAATAATTTTTTTAAAAAATAGTATTTATCTAATAAAAAGCATACCGCACCTTAGAAAAACTTAAACCACCGTATTTTTCAATTTTTTTTCTAAATTATTGTATAATGTCTAATTTCCTCTTTAGATTAGTTTAAGGCCTTTTCTTTAGGGCTTTTACTCTTTAGGCCCAGAGTTTAGTAAAGTGTAAAGCCCATTGATTTATAGGCCTTTTGTCTGCACACTTAAGACTCTTTCTTAATTGTTTTAAATTTAAATGTTTAATTTTTCCTCAAAAAAAATTTAAATGTTTAATTTACATATACATATATATATATAAAATTATGGGTCATGTTTCAATGGAGTTTTTTGTTTTTGCTCCATAGATAGGTACTTTGACCAAGTTGAAAATGACTTACTGTTGCAAGTCATTTTAACCTACAACCATTCCATTTCAATTTTTGAGAGAATCAAAATCATTCTATTCCATTCCAATTTTTTAGAGAATCCTTTTTCCAATAAGACTTTATAAGGAGAAAATTTGGAATAGTTTTTTTTAAGAAAAAGTTTTTTATCAAAATTATTAGTATTGAATAGTTTGATGTATATGGTTTTTTTTTTTTTTTTTTGAAAAACATATTGATTTTATTTTGAGAATATAAAACGGTTAGTTTTAGGTTTTTTTTTTTTTTTTTTTTTTTGAGATATACACATTTTTTTTAGAAGCACGCTTTGTGAACAAATAGATAGTTTTATTTTTTTAAAACCAAGTACATTGTTACTTCCCTTCAAAAAAAAAAAGAAAGAAAATAAACTATAAAAAACGTTTAATAATTAGTATATATATATATATATCAAAAAATTCATTTTTCATAACACATCAAAAAACGGTTATTATATCAAACGTTTGGTTTTTCCAAATATTTTACAAACGATTATTATATATATTTTCTAAAAACTGAGATATGTTTGATATATATATTCCAAAAAATGATATATATAGATAACTAATTATTGAATTTGATACGCTTAGCTCTTTATGTGCTATCAAAAAACGTTTAGCTTTCTATGATTATTAGTATTGAATTTAATACGTCCAGATATTTACGACTAAGATTATAAGAAAACTTCCAGTTTCATATATGACTCCTTATCAAATCAAACTCTTTAATACTTGCATCTATTCATGCATATGACTCCATACGAAAAATGATATTAATAATACTAATAATTCCAAAGGCCAATAAAGCACATTAGACACTTTATTAAGAGTAAGATAAAATGTTATAGGAATGACTAACTTGGGCTAAAACGACCTTTTGGGAATTTTTTCTAAGATGACATTTTTAAAAGTGTCAAGGTGTAGATCTTAACCTATATCCGGGAGCTTTTTGGCCATGAGAATACCATTATATAGGAGTTTTTTATGTCAAGGAAGTCTTGACTATAGGTCAAGATTTCTTTACTACTCCTAAAAAAGTTAATTTTAAGAGAATGCATAAAAAAAAGTCATTTTAGCCTAAGTTAGTTTTACTCATATCATTTTCTCTTGAGAGCAACTAAGAGTGAGCAGTACTGCATGTTTATTATTTTGATAATTCCGAATATAAAAAAAAAAAAACTCATTATGAAGAGTACAACATATTATTACTCAACCAAAATAGCCAAAAAGAGTAATGTTTGGATCAAAACTTATTTAAATTACTATTTTTTCAATTGTCAGGTGCAAGTCCATCATTCTAATATATTGATTTATATCCATGATTCTAATCAATTGATGTGAACTAAAATACTCATCTATAGAACCAGGTATAAAGTAAACTTACTTATTGATTTCATTGAAAAATGACATCTATAGGTACTTCTATTAATCATATGTAAGTTTCTTTTTTTTTTATTAATATCATTCTACTTCAATCTTTTTTAAAATTAATTAATCATCTTTAAAATTTATTAATGATGATGTATATTCGTTGTTTTCATTTAGAATGACCATATATACACAAGAATGTAATTGGATTGTATATTAAAAATATGCATATTGATAACTAAGCTACCAACTAAGGCAAATAATATTTTGTAAAAAAAAAAAAAAAATCATGTACTAACAATTTTATAACTCTTCAATCGGGGTCTTCATCATTGTTGTAAATATTCACTCTCGTGTGAATTTAAATATTCTCTTATAGATTATATTACGAATTTAAATATTCTCTTATAGATTATATTATATGATATAATGTGAAAAAGAAAATATCAGTTTAATTATTCATTTTATTTATTTATTTTACTCTATTATGATTATTCATTTCACTTTATAATAGATGATATTAAGCTAAAGTGATACATTCCCTTTTTCTTTAAATAATAATAATAAATTTATAATTGCATGCATTTGTCATTTAGAATAAGCTCTCACTAAATGTATATATAAGACCAAATTATTATTAACTATTTAGGGGGAAGTATGGGACCGAAGAAATACATTTTAAAATTTTCTCTATATTATATTGATGAGAAAATTCGTTAAATACATGGCCTCCATATTATTATTATTATTATTATTTTGACAATTGGCTTCTATATTAATTAAAAGCTTAGAACATTAGTTAGAAACGCATGGCCTCATAGAGGAAAAATAATTTAAACATCTCACTATCAAATTATTAAGGGCCACATGAACAATTAATATTTAATTTATTCAATAATATAACTTCCTGTCCATTGATCGATAACCCTACACGATAATTAAAAGTTGATTTAGAAGATTAGTTCGTATTGTTTTTGCGAATATATATAAGGTTAAAGAGAAATCAAACGTACTATTTTATTTATTTATTATTATTATTATTATTATTATTATTTTGAAAGAAATGTTATCCTATGTTAAAATAAGATCACAAGTAAAATAAAAGAAAATATTAAAAATATTAAGGTAATTAAATATGTAACACGTCAAATCACAAAAAAAAAGATAGAATTAGAATTTATCAACTAGATAAGTTATACATCAAAGAAAATTAGTTAAAAGAAAATAAGATAGTTACAAGTGAAATCACCCAAAAAAAAATGAAATAGATAATTTGTCGACATAATTAGTATACATAAAAAATTAGTTAAATTAGTTAATCTAGGGGAAAAAAAGAACATATGTGTAGGAAAAAAAATTTAAAAAGGGAAAGAAAAATAAACTCATATACAATAAGGAGTGAGAATAAAAATACGAAAATGGAATGAGAATGAGAATAAAAATACAGGAATTGAATGAGAATGAAAACAAAAAAAAAAAATCAATAGAAAATGAATTGAAAAAAAAATGTCACCAACAAGTTACAAGTTTTTTTTGTCATAAATATCTTTCTATATTTATATAGTCATTGATTACAATTTTTTTTTAATTGTAAAATCATTAATATTATTGTAATCATCGGATGAAAATCCAATGGCCCAAATTAGAGTACCTATTCATGGAGCCAAAACAAAAATCTCCATTGAAACATGACCCATATAATTATATACTAAATATTAACTTTGGTCGGGTTGGGACTAATCCCCATCTCGATTGACAACTTATTAGTTGGGTTGTATTTAACCCGAGTATTTTTCGAGTTGTAAATTTTTTGGGTTGGTCGGGTTATAAACGGTTGGATTAATCGGGTTAACAATGTCTTTGCTCAGCCTTACTCTAAAGTGAAAAGATACGAATGATACCTTATAGCGGGCTTTAGCTTTTAAGGTTTTCTTTAAAAATTAAAAAAAATACAAAATATGTGTTTTTTTTTTAATTTCCTGGATTTTAAATAATTGCTAAATCAAAAGGCATGATTACAATTTTGTAATTAAAACTATCTACTTTAATATCTTAATTTAATAGAAAGTGTGAGCAAAACATTGTAATAAAAGCTGTCTTGGTGGTTGGTGTATGGCCTTCATTTCACGATCTATGGTTCGATTCCCAATGTTGTACTTAAGTGTTTTTTTTTTATATATTTTTATTTCCCTATATCTTTTTCACTTTTCTTGCAAGTTGTAACATAAGTTGCAAAATTTGGCAGATTCTGTTTAAAGGATCAGTCAAGTAAAAATAGCGTACTAGCCTTAATAATGATATGTATCTTGAACTTAATTTCCAGACCCAAAATTTTTGGTCATACAGACCCTTATCTGAACTGATGATTGATTTGATAATGATATGTATCTTGAAATTAATTTTTAAGACCCAAAATTTTGGTCATACAGACCTTTATCTGAATTGATGATTGACGTAGCTTCTGATGATATCCGCTTTCTCCCTTACATTTACCACAAGGCCTTGTTTGGTGCATGGGACTAGAATTGGGATTGAGACTATTTATCTCATACCCATGTTCGATACCAATTTAGGATTGAGATAAATAATCCACAGCCCCAAAATAGTATCATGCGAATGGAATAATTATTCCATTCAAAAATATGAGATTATTAATCTCACACTCAAAAGTAGTGGGACCCACATTTATTTCAAATTTTTAAACTACTAGGTCCTACGTTATAAATATTTTTTTATATTTTTTAATATTTAAACTAGTATAAAATAAATTTATTATACATTCCAATAAAATGGTAGGTTCCACATTATAATAATAATCTTAATCCAATCCAATACTACACCAAATATGAAATAGTATTAAGTTTATCATATCCAATCCAATGATATAATTCAATCCAGTCTCATGTACCAAACAAGGCCTAAGATGATAGAAAAATTGAATGAAGAATTACTATGGTTGCTACCTGTTCGTGGTGCACTACATTGTCGATGTTTTTGCTTCAGTGAAAAAGATGATCTGGATTGGGCTTCAATACCCACTATTCCAGGTTTTTCTAATGACACCATTATATAATTTAATTAATTGGGAAAATTTATTAATGAAACTGGACCTGCTTTTCTAGTTTCTTGCTTCAACCAAAATGTTCGGCATAGCTAAATTGGACGACCATTGATATTTAGATGTTTAGGTGTAAGATTATAAGGATGTGGATTACGTTACACTGGACTGGTTTGCCTGGATAACATTGGAACCTGAAGTTTGGGCCTTAACTGAGCCCAACTAGGCCTAAACAGAGAGGAGCGTTTGGGCTGAACTAGGTGCAGCTTCACTGATGTTTTCTGCATCAAAGTTCTGAAAGACAAATTGAAGTTGTTTATACTTTGTATTGAGATAAATATTAACTAAATTTGAAAATTGAATCTTTGCTAGCATGCTATTGAAGTTGAATTCACTTGTTGAATGTTGATGGCTTGGGGGTTGTTTTGGTTTGGGCTGAGCTAACAGTAAGTGTATGTCAAAGCCGGTGATGGTGTTTCTTTACATTTCCATATCGAAACTCTAAATTGCCAAGTCACGTGATGTGGCCATATAAAAATTTATGAACTTCGGGTGCACTCAGTTGAGCAATTATGGTTGCAGTAAAACTATAATGTGGCTCTCCTTTCTCACTGTAAAACCAAATAATTTGAATTCATTTGAGAAAAATAAGTCAACTTTAGATCCCTTTCTGACGAGAATCATCTTTTTTAAGACTTCTTCTTAACTTCGTTCTGTTAGATAATTTCAATATGGAAGGGAAGGCTCCTGAGGAAGACATCTCATCGGTGTTTAAAGTTCCACCTGGGAAAATGGGACGTATTATTGGTAAAAACAGAGTGTCGATCTTGACCATCAAGAAGTCTTGCAAGTAAGTAAGCCACTGCCGTCTCTCTCATTCTCACTGTTTCTTTCTATTATGAATAATGACTCTAGCACGCATGTTGCAATTTGCAGCGCTGAAATCTTAATTGGAGGTGAAAATGGACCACATGACAAGGTGAGCTTAAAAAATTTAATCAGCTACTGCATCAACAATAATATATTACTCGTTACATTTCTACACATCTGATGCAATTTCCTTATGAATATTTATACAAAATCATGCGGAAATCTTATTATTAATTCTATCTGCTAATATCACAATGTATTTACTTAACCTCTAGTTACTAATCCAAGAATCATGTTATAGGTGTTCATCATAGGACCCGTGGAGCAGGTTAGAAAGGCAGAAGCCCTTTTAAGGGGAAGGTTATGAATTAACTCCAACGTTCAGAATTACACAGGACCAAATTCAAACTCTTACAAGTTTTCATACATAAGAAAATTTTAATCTGTAGCGAGTTTTTGGCACTCAAATTTCTGATGGAGACATAAAAGCTATACTATTTTACTTTTTAACCCCCTTTGTGTTTGATACCATAGACGTACTTGAATCACGTATAGGCTTTTATAATCTAAAACTGATTCTTATCTTATACCAAAGTTATGTTACTGTATGAGAGAGTAAAACGAAGTAAAGTATGATGGACATTATTATGGCCAGGGGACACGTTGGAAATGAATTGGGACAACTTAAGAGAAAAGTGATCAATTATAGAAAATGTCGTAGAAAAGAAAAAAAAAAAAAAAAACGAAATGTGATAATGGGTAGAGTGTCCCATACACGTGAGAGTCAAAATCATGAGCCTCGGAAGCCAGCTTGGGAAATCTAGGATTATGTACACACAGTGTCACTTCTAGAAATGTTGTTGAGTAAGTGACGTCCTTGGCAACAAAGGGGACAGGGGACCCCCATGGCCACGAACACTATACGAGTTTCTTGGCCTTTGTTTTTCGGTTTTTGGTTGTTAAAGCAAAACCATTGAATTTGAATGTGACAAAATAGAGTACATGCATTGTACGCGAAATACAAACCTCGCTTAACTACAATCTTGCTCACTCTGAAATTCCTCCTCTTTGATTGGGGCATTGGTCCCTTGATTTGGATTTCGATTTGGATTGGGCTGTGCACAATTTTGCTATGTCGTTTTTGAATACCAAGTCTGTTTCATGGTCCAGCCATGTCCCGTACGTGTTGTTCCTTTTCATTCTCTTGTATTTAAATCAACTAAAGGTAGTAAAAAATTTTAACCAACTGATGTGATGAATATTAAAAATGTTTATGTTTATTTTTATCTAGTTTGGCAATGTTCTTATACTTTTATCTTTATTTTTATTTTTTGTTTGGGAGTGAAAAAAATAATAATGGAGATTCACCAAATAATATTTTACAACGTTCGGCAATCGATTTAATTTACTCTTAAAAATAGAAATAAAAATATAACCAACGTTGAGTGTTTCAACTTTGAGATATTGTGTGATTTAAAAACACGAGTATAAAATGAGTGTTATTTCTAGCATTTCTCTTTGGACACCTTTACTAATAATCCATACGAAATGAATAGTTAAGAGAATGAATGGAAAGAAAAATGAGGGAAAATAGTGAGTGAGAATGCTATGATTTCTTTTTATGCATTTTTAATTTGTATGTAAAGACATAAATGAGAATTTTTTTTTTTCATTCCTTTTATTCTCCATTTCGAATTAGTAAACCGTAGCAAGTTTTGTTGTTGTTGTTGAAGAACAAAAATGTTTATATGGTAGGGAATGATGTACTAGTATTGTAGCTCCTGTCATTCGCGGAGGGAGAAGGAGGCAATTGTGGGTCGTGGTTCTCATGATTTTTTATTTCTTCTCTTTATATGTAAATAAGATTTTTTTCTTACCTTGTCCCATTGAGTTTTTTTTTTTTTTTTTTTTAATGTGTAGCTCAATAATGGATAAACTGTTATATGCAAAGGAAGAAATCAATTTAGTTCATGAAAAATATCTAGTCGAGTTTAGGAGATTATTGTAAATTTAAATAAACTTAGACTACATTAACTTGTCATGTGTACGAATTTACCAAGTTGAATTTATGTTATATGAAATTTGTTTATGGGTATGGATTATTTGTGAAATCTTAATCTATATTCTTTGTTTTATGTGAAATAAAACACAAGGAGTTTTTATAAATTAAACTTAATAATTATTTTTTAATATTTTATATACAAATTAATTACTT
>JXTC01000165.1:238486-364630 GCA_002914845.1 Trema orientale
TAAAAGCCAAAATAAAATTTTTACTTCCATTTTTAATTTATTTAATCAAAAAACTGGAAGTAGGATCTTATTGTGTCATATATCATTTTTTTTCCTCTAAGATTACATATGGCTTGCCTATATTTTCTTTACTTTATTGACTACTAAGACGTTTGGGCACCTTTTTTCCTAGAATAGATTACTTTAAAAAAAAAAAAGAAAAAAAAAAATCCTCGCTCCACAAGATTCCTTACTCTATGTAAGGTTTAGCAAACTCTTTTGCTACTAAGAGATATTTGCAGAGAAATCTCCAAATTAAGGATTATCACACCTTGAATGTTGATTTTCTTCTCCTTCTTGATTCTTGGACTGGTCAAAATTACAGTCTATTCTTGGTCTGTTTACACTTCTTCTTTCTTTCTTTCTTTTTTTATATATTTAGAAAAAAGATTGGTTCATAATTGTTACTTTTATGATTTATTCATAGTTGTTCAGCTCTTAAAATGTGAAAATTTTATTTTTGATCTCTTCCTTTCTCTGTTAAGCACATCACTATGTTTTTTTTGCATTATTACTGTTTTAAAAAAGTTGTTCTTAGTTTTGTAACTGCCCGTCGGAGCATATGAACTCCTGGATTATAAATTTCTCATGAGGTGAATTCATGTATCTCGACTAACATTATAAAATGAGACACGTCACATGTCGTATATGAATCACTCTCTACATAGTATATTAATCACTCACAAGGTGGATTTGCCCATACCATCACCAACAAAGTGAGAGGATGCATAGTTCGTTGGTTAATAATAACTTGTAATAGCAAGTTTACCCAAAAGATCGTAGAACCAATTCCTCATATTTCTTATGTTATGAGAAAGAGCTCATTTAGAGTTGTTGAATAATTAAATTGTCCCAAAAATGAATCGTGAAGGAAGCTCTCGCTATTGTGATAACAAATAACCAATAATTTGACCCCCCCAAAAAAATATAAACTATATTATCAGTTGCAACTGACGAATCGAGTAAAATGTAAGAAACTACTAATAGAATACGTAGAGAGGAAAAAAAGAAAAAAACAAAGGACAATAATCTGATGCAACACATCCACGTCAAAGGTCAAGTAGACGCTGATTGAAATCCTGGAGGATAATGCTAAATTAAGGGAAATTCCGGACGAAAAACCGAAGATGGTCCCATTTTACAGGCTTCCAGCTCCACTATTTTGATTTCCCATGTGGGAGACGTCTATCCCATCAGGTGTTCCACCAATGGTTTCGCGCCACGTATGCATAAGAGCGCTCTGTTCACGTGTGCCGTAGTAATAATTGGAATGAAGAGTTCGGTGGGGCCAACTTTTGTTTAGTTCCCGGGGATCACCAAGCTGAGTCTGAGTTGAGCCGAGTTAAGACTAGAGTTTTGCGTTATCCGAGCCGACAGCTCATATCCCGCTAGCAGAAAGCCAAAAATAACGCGGGTGAGAGCAGAGGACATTTATTGAGATTTCGACATTCTAGAGAGAGAGAGAGAGAGAAGTGGACCACTTCTTTACAGCCCAGGCCCAAATCGTTGGGGGCCCACTAGGTGAGCGAGGGAGTCCTAAACTTGATTAACCGTTGGGATATAAAGCGACTGATAGGCCAGGTTTGGATGTATTATTAGTTATTCAAATATTTGAATGGAGTAATGCTATGGGGCACCAGTGGTGCCCAACACCACAGTGATGTGTCAGTCTGTCATTAGCTAATCATAATTATAATTTAAGTGGGGTCTATGTGGGACCCAGTTTATTAATTAAATCATCCAGTGACAAACAGACATGTCACTATGGTGCTGGGCACCACTGGTGCCCCATAGCATTGCTCATTTGAATGTCATTATTATTATTTTTTTTTTTTGGAACAAAATTTGAATGTTACATCAAAGAAATGACAAGTTTGAGATGTTAAATTTTTCACAGCAAAATACAAGAAAGAATATTTTGCAAGGGTCTAATTTGAATGATTTATTCACATGAAAAAAAAATAATAAAGAGGAAGCCCCCAATAAAAAAATAAAGAGAAATTTAGGTGGATGACCAAAATTTTAAATTTGATTAAGTAAATGTCTAATTTTAAAATTTTATAGTTAAATGTCCAGGTATATATATTTTTATACTTGGTAGATACACATATCTACTAATTTTAGTTACTGTACTGAAATGTACTGGGTATATAATTTTTTATACTTAGTATATAAAATTTTATACTTAGTATATATGCATATATACCGGACATTTTGCTATAATATTTGACAAAGGGACATTTACTGAAATTGGACCCAAAATTTGGTCATATTTCTATAAGCCCCCTTGTTGGGAAAATAGTTTTAGGATTTTTTTTTCCGTTGTTTTTGATTTGATCTATGTACTATAATTGAACCATGACGATAGATTTTATTATATGTTAGATTTTTAATTTAGCATGTCTATAACATGTGTCTCTTGATGAGTTTCTGATGTCGGCTGTATAAAATTGGTCAGTTCGATTGGCGATTGGTATCAATGATTTCATATATACAACCATAATACTCTTCCTATCTCTTGTCCATATGAAAGTCAAATTTAGGAGAATCCATTTTTTTAAAAGATATATACATAAATCTAAATAAGTTTTCAAAACGAATCTTTAATAAGTACAATTTTTTAAAAAATAAAAATAAAAACTCATGAAATTATTATATTTCTCATTTTCTTAGCATCATAGGACAGTATACAATTATTTATAACAGAAACAAAAACTAGCAGTCTTATAAAACCATGGTTTGTTAAACGTGGGAAGATCTAATCCTTAATCTAATTATTATATAAATCATTACAATTAATAAGGTAATTACGAGAATAATTGTCTTAAACATTCTTCCCTTTTATATACACATACGTAGGTGTTTTTGTATGCATGTACATTTGTACATTAGCCGAGAACACAGAGCATGAACTGGCTAATTTTGTAATAAAGACTTAGAGCACTCAGGACAAAAAAATCTCAATCTCGCCATTAATAATTGTCTAGAATTAAAGATTATACTGCATCATCACCAACTTTTCTGTTTGGTACAGCAGTCTCGGCCGATAGTATATATATAGAGGCTAATACTCATAAAACAGTACTGTGACAGGCTATATATATATATATATATATATATACACACACTCAACTTCAAATAGAGGGGCAGTAACATTAAGCGTTCATGCCCAAATCTTTGTTCCTAACTTTGGTGATTCATTCATGGCTTTGGTCAGGTACTACTAGAGTAAACAAGCAATATTAAGGAGAGTCCAGCCCAAACCTGCAGTCTAGCTCTTGTTTATGATACATATGAGATATGGTCCAATAATGTTTCAGTAGGTAATATATAATATATTCAATTACTTTTTTTTTTTGGTATTATAATGTATTATTCTTTTTGCAACCTTTGTGAGGTTTAGTGGGATTTCAATGATATCTTTGAAGAAATCTGATGTTTTTATAATTTCTACATTTATATACATGGGATGCCGCTTGATGATCTGCAGAAGAAGGGTGAAGAAGAACATGAGAGTTGACAATAAGAGATGATTAGCAAATTGCTATGGGAACCCATTCACTGAGCTGTAATGATGGGGTGCATGTGGGTAGGACTCAGAACCCAGCTGATATCCATCTCTTTCTCTCTTTCTCTCTCTAGCAACTGTACATTTTATAAATTTATTATGTGTTTTAGAAAAATAATATTTATTAATATAAATTTATTACTCATGACAAAGGGAAGAAAAAAAAAAAAAGGAAAGAAAGAAAGAAAAAGAAAAGAAAACTATATGGGTTGTGATGAGACAAAATTCTATTAGCAACTTGCTTTTGCTTCTGCTATCTTCTTCTCTGACTGTCTTTCTTGCCTGCCAACAACTTTCATGTTCTAAACTCCCACTACGAGTTTAGTTTTATGTTCAAAATGGCAATAATATTCCTAAAATTTGAGTATCTGCAGGTCATTTCAAGTTTCATAACTTTTTTTACTGTTGGAAATTGTACTTTGACCGTTTACCATATATTATATGCTCCGGCCTTTTCTTTTTCTGGTATACTATTACTAGGTACCTCATTCTCATTCTGTTTTATATTATATGTACATCTTTATGATGCTCTAGTCAGTAAAGTTGGTATAAAAAGTGCACACATATGAGGTAAAATGATTGAAAATTCTCCCTTATATAAGCTATATAGCTACACCTTTTTTTTTTCCCCTAAAAAGAAAGAAAAAGAATAAAAATGTTTCAGTTAGCTTTACTTATCTTTGTTCTTTACACGGCTGAGAGTAGAGTATCTTAGTTAGGACTATTAATAAAGGTTATAAGTTATAATTAATCTGGTGGCGTCAAATATCATGATGAAGGGAAAGTACTGTAGTAGAAAGGGAAAACAGTAATGGTTATGATTAAAACTATGATTAATAGAAATCTTTTTAAAAAAAGATAAAGCGTGGTACTGTTAAAAGATGCTCTTTACTCTCAACTGCAATTTTTACTACTATAACTTTTCACTACTTTACAGTGTGCGCATGGAATGGCATAAACAACCAAAAGGAGGTCAGAGCTTTCCCCCCACTAAAAGAATACAAAAACCTAATAAATAATAAACAATTCAATTAGCTTTTTTTTTTTTTTTTTTTGGCTGAAAAAACAATCAATTAGTTAAGATACAGAAATGCTACTCTGAAATCTCATGCTCCCCATCTGCAAAAATATACTCTTACACCCCCACCAAACTGACCAAAAAGCCTTATCTTTTTCAAACCCATTATACTTCTTTCAACTGTTCAAAATATATTTTATTTGGCTTCTCTTTTCTTTTTTCCCATATAATATTACATGTTCAAGTACTAATACCAATATTTATAGTACTTTATTACTGCACCTTTCGTTTTTCTTATCTATATATATAAGCATGCCTATGAAACGAAGATAATACTATACCAGTTTTGATCACTTCATAGCAGCTAGCTCAAGGTAGATAAAGAAGGCTTTTTCAATCATTCTCTCTTTCATTTTCACTCTCCATTTCCCAGTAAATATATATACAATGTACCAAACAGATCCAATACTCTGTTATATCTTATCTGTTTTGTAATTTCTTTTATTATATAAGTCTTTGTTGGAGTGTTATTTTGCTGATGAAATTTCAGTTTATGAATTCTTGGAGCTGTATTTTGAGTTTCTTTCCCTGTTACTAAGGCGGAAAAGTTCTATAGTTGCCAAAATCCTGACGCTAGCAGTGGTTGTTTTTGTTTCTTCTGTCACAGTTTTGATGACATCCAATCAAAGATGGCGGCTAGTGGAAGTACCGGACTGTAGGTACATACAAAGTTATAATATATATAACTGAAACTGAGGCTGTATTAATGTTCTTCTGAGTATATATAGCGTCAAAGAGAAGAAACAAATCAATCTCCGGTATTGCTGGTTGTTCCTCTTTTGTCTTCTAGTTTAATTGGCAGCTGGATCTTCACAGGAATAATTGGTACGTCCTTTAAATCCTCTAGTTTTGTGGTCTATACTTCCTCATCAAATCATTCAATATGATATCTGACATGTACCAAACTGATATATATATATACACATATAAATATATATATATATCTAAAATCCTTATAATGATCATCATCATCACGTATATATTTGTTTGGCTTATATTTTGCCTTGTTTCCTATTTGGATTTACAGTTTTCAAATTCTTGATATATACTCGAAATTCTTTGATCAAATATGGATGGTGATCTGGGTTGGGGTCATGGCACGGTACAAGCTGGCACGAGCACATCATCGGCCCTATGGAGTAATCATGATCATCAACGTGAGATTGAACAAGGCTTCCTCGTCTCCAACTCGAGTTCGGGGAATAGTACTATTGCAGTGCCACAGCTCCACAAAGCTGCTCATCAGAAACTCTCCTCATCTCCCATGGTTAACAACTCATCATCAGTAGATATCATCTCAAATTTGAGCTTCTCACATGGCCAAGAAGCTATGAGCAGTATTGTCAATGTCAAATCAGGAGCTACAACAACAACTTGGGGACAAAGTACTTTGACTGCTCGTGATTTCTGTTCTTCCCCTTATAACATCATTAATCCTTTCAGCGACTTCATGAGTGGTACTCCTACTGGTTTTGGAAATATTAATAATGTTCAGTCACAAGTAGTTGTCAATGGAAAGGCTCCAGTGACAACAACGACCTGCTCCGATCTCGAGTCTTTGGATTGTTTACTCTCGGCCACTAACAGCAACACAGACACTAATTCAGTTGAAGATGATGGGATTTCCATGATTTTCTCCGACTGTAGAAACTTTTGGAACAACATTAATGGAGCAGGAGGTGCAGTCTCGTCCGGGGAGTCCGAGAATAATAATAACAAGGTATCGAGAGACAAAGGAATGGATGATAATTGTCAGCTGACTAATCATGAGGTTGATGAAACGGTCTCTCAGAGTACCACATCTGATCGAGGAGTACATATTGCTCAGAGCCAAACCAAGTCCACTCATCACATGTCTAATCATCACAAGACTAATTCTATGAAGAGAAACAATGATGATCGTCAGAATTACGACAACAACATGAGCTTTTTTAATCTTCTTCAGAGTGATATGTCTCATACTACGAAAGAGGGTCAAGGTTTTCGGCTAATCTTGGAGAATAGTTTACCAAAACCAAAGAAGCCCAGATCAGAGAAACGTCCTCCGAGCTCATCGAACATCAATTTCCAGCAGCCGAGTAATTCGTCTATATCCAATTCATCAGTGGATCAGGAGCCTGATCCAGAGGCCATAGCCCAAATGAAGGAGATGATATATCGAGCCGCGGCCTTTCGGCCAGTGAACTTGGGTTTGGACGTGGTGGAGAAGCCCAAGAGGAAGAACGTCAGGATCTCGACGGACCCGCAAACGGTCGCAGCGAGGCAAAGGAGGGAGAGGATTAGTGAAAGGATTAGGGTTTTGCAGAGGCTGGTTCCTGGTGGGAGCAAGATGGACACTGCATCAATGCTTGATGAAGCTGCGAGCTACCTTAAGTTTCTTAGGTCACAGGTCAAAGCACTTGAAAGTCTTGGCCAGAAAATTGACTCCATGAATTGCCCACCAACCAATATTGCTTTCTCTTTCAACCCTTCTTTTCCCATGCAAACCCATGTCCCATCACCACCACTACTACAACTCCAAAACCCTAATCAGGTCCACCACTACCAGAGTTGATCATAAATCTAATTATTATTTCAAAAACCCTTTGTTAGTTATGATAACCTAACCATATATAGCCCTTTAATCATTCTCATCATCATTTCCTTACCAATGATTAACATTCCCTCAAAACCCCATTTTCTATGGCCCCGAGAATATAAGAAAATTCAGTCCAAGATCCAAATCTGTAATTTCATCATTACGTCTTCCGGGTGATATTTTTGATATAGTTAATTAAGGCTTTGGGGTTCTATACAATCATCATCACTCTCACCAACCGAAAGGGCCAACAGAAATGAATTAAGAGTAGTCTTTGAGATGAGAAGTTCCGTTTCCACTGCCGCACCTTTTGATTCTTCCACTTTCATTATTCTTAATTTATTGTTTTGTGAAGGAATTATGTCGTGTGGAAGTAGAATAAGGAGGAGTGGAAATAGTACGTATAGTGTACAAAAAGGTGTATATATGTATATCCATATGAGGGATGTCTGCTTTTTCTTACAAAAAGCTAAGTAATTATACCACCTATGATTATGATCAAGGGGCTAGAAAGTGATTTACCACTTTAGAATTGTTGTATTATTTGTTTAACGGGATCTATGTACTTAAAGCTCACCTTTCTTGGAGATCTTTTATGAGTGTTTTGTGTTTTTTAAATGTCATTGCTTGGCTAACCAATGCAAGAGACATTCTCTTAAACTTGTGAGTCCCAGTCAGTGGTCCTGTCTCCTTGATTCAACCCAAAGCGTGCTCTTGAAATCACCCCAGACTCATTGCTTAGCACATGTTTATGCGCCTTTTCCCTTTCTTTTCTTTTTCTTTTTTTTCTTTTATTTTTTTATTTTTCCCCCCTTTGGTGAGATGGCTTTGTCATGTACATAGATAATCCCATTAAAAAATTGCAACAGTCCGAGGATTATGAAACTAATGATATTCTTCATGATGATGCTAGTGATTATGTACATATGCTGATCGTAATATGGGTATGTTATTATTTATCATATTATTGTTTTATTGTTGTATATTTGAAGTTCTTTGGGCTTGTAATAAGTTGCAAGGTAACCTCATTTCTTATCACATATATGCTCTCATTTTGCACGTGCAAACTTTCTAGGCACAAAAAACGTTTCTATTTATAAAATCACATAATCCTAATTATTATAGTAATCATAACGATCATGAGAGCTAATGATGTTCACGGTTATATTTGTCAAAAAAATTTAATAAGAACAAAAATAGCAATCCTTGAAGGAAAAAAAAAAAAAAAGATGACGATGATGATGATGTTCTTCTGATTTGGAGGTGATCTTATTTGGGGTTTGTCTAGTAAACAAAATTGGAAAAGTATTGGTTTTGAGATTAGGATGAGAGAGCAGGTATTATTTTGGTTGGAATTGTTTTTGCTAAATTTAGGCATTCGGTTGAGAAAAGGAACCCGGATCTATGGCTTGGCTATTGCCTTTTTGGTATTTTCATTCAAGTTGACAAAATTTTCTAGAGAGTTGAGAGAGAGCTACCAAATAACAAATCTGTGTGACCTGTAGATAAGCTTTTTAAACTCGTATTTTGTTGGCTTTCACAAGTGGGAGATATTTGACTTTGTAATTCGGTTGTGATGTAGCTGTTGCTTTGCTTGCTAAAGACAGCTTCGTTTTTATTTCTATATCTATATCTATAAAAAAGACAAATTACCAAAATAGGCATAATAATCTGAATAGCCGAGTAGCCAATGTCACTTGTCTTTTCTGTTACTTCAAAATTCATAGCACAAAACAAGTTACAACATCAAGCCCAAGAATACAAGCAAAAGAAAGAAAAAATCGAGCGCAAGAAGTTCTTTAGGGAAATGGACCTAACTAATAGCATTTTGGGATAAATGATTTTATAGGAGTATTTTGTAGAATGATTTTTGTTAGGACAGTAACATTATTAATTATAAGTAATCACTATATTAATAAGCGATGATTAGTCCTAGAAAAATTATAAAATTTATGTTCAGATTATTCTTTCATAAAATTTATGTTCAGATTATCTCTTACTAATATTATGACGGGATTTTACAGCAAAACCAAATATAATGTGCAAGTATAAAACAAACATTTATTTAAATACAGTGTGAAAAAAGGACAATCTAATTTTCCGACCCAAAACTAATAAAAAAGTCGATTCAAAAAATAGTCCCAAAAAAGTAAAGACTTTTACAAAATTCCAAGCCTAAAGTACCGAAAATTGCAAAGTCGCGGATAGGCTGAATTTTATGAAAAATCCTGGATTGATTTAGAAAAATATTACATTTTAAAAGTTTATTTGGAAAAATAATATTTTTAATGAATATTTGCAAAAATACTACTTTTTCTTCAAAATTGATATTTTTTTAATAGTATTCCAGGTACCGGTCAAGTTTATCTTAGTATCTCATCAATTAATAAAAAAATAATATTTTTCTACACACTTTTAACAGTGGTATTTTTCTAATTAAAATCTGGGATTTTCTAAACAATTTTAAAATCCAGGATTTTTCAATTTTGTTTTGGAAAAATTATCATAAAAAATCAAATTTCTTCAAAAATTAATTTTGGTCCAAATTACTCTTGGTGAGGTCCATTTCCCTCATCTTTACTGACGGACTGTTTTCAAGACTCATGGGGATTGGAAGCACTTATAACTTGTATAATTATGGGGTTGAGTTTATTTATTGGTCTCTTTTGTGAATTGGGTTCATGCAGAGGGTCTTGCATGCAAACTAAGTAGGCAAACTACCTTGCTAGTGGACCCAGCTCGGTGTTCACAGACACCATTTCATAAAGCCCATTTGATTCAGTCAAGTCACAGTTGTTAGTCCTAGCTATTTCCATTTTCAAGCATTGCTTTAACTCGACCACTATTCGAGTCATAGTTGGTCTCTTTGTTGAAATTGGAGATATGAAAGCCATGGCTAGTTCTAATGCTTTCCAAACAGAATTTTTTTTAGTGCCTTGCCCTGATCTTTGGTCCACAATGTTGTTAGTTTCCGCTGTAGAGAGCCACGACTTAATCCATTCAATAACATGATTATTGCCATTGTTCTAGGACATGGCTGGGCGACTTGTGATCATCTTCTGTTATATGTGAAATTTTCTAAATAATCAGCTCTTGAAGTACAGCTGCTCGCCCTTGCCACAATAACTCGCAGTTTGCTTAGAGCTTGTCCATGCGACCTTAAATGATACACTATTCCTCAATGAGCAAATATGCCACAGTTCAAGTTAAGCATCAACTCATATGAGCTCGCATAATACCTCTGCAAGCGAGCTGTGAGGAGGAAATAAGCTCCTAAACGAACTTTCCACATATTCAGATAAAAACATCCAAAACTGGTCGAACCAAGTCAAGAAGCAATCAAGCTGCTCAAAGTCAAACAAATCGAGGAGACTTAGGAGCTTATGGTGGAAGAGTCTAGGTCCATAATCTGCAGAACGAGACAAACAGGGGACAAGTGGGAGGCAAACTCAACCATTCTCACCTACACTTTGATAACCACTATCTGCTCCATGCTAGTGACACAAGGTTGCTATAGTATACGAAGGGTTGTTACAGTAATGCAAGGTTGCTATAGTATACACGTTTTATACATGATAAATAGCCCCTAAAATAAAAGAAAGAGGGATCGATTCAGAGAAAAAAAAAAAAGAGATCTGAAACTCTATCAGATCCACTACAAATTCTCTCTCACGAATATCGATTACAGTGGATATAGGCTGTAGAAATTCTGACTGAGCCACTGTAAAAAGTGAGTCTTTTCCCTTCTTCATAATCACTATTCCACAAATACATATTTTGGTTATTACGTCGATTTTTGGCGTCAACAATTTGGTGTGGCTGCTGGGATACTCATCTCTTTGTCCCAACAAATTTTTCAAAAATCTATAGTGAAAACTCAAAGTACTCTCTGCTAAAACGCCTCTGTCGATGGCATCAATCAACCCTAGAATTTTGATAACTAGGTCGCAATTCTCCAAAATTCTGATGAAAATGTGGCAATTCTGCAAAATTACCCTAAAGACAACAATCTTGGAGTGAATCTCGAACATGGACAATATAGAATCGAGAGCACATTTGAAACCCTCCAGTGGGCCATCAACAAATAAATGACTTTCTAAGTACCTTGCCGAAGCATAAACTGCAAAGTACTCAGAATGCCAAATAGATGAAGATCACGAACAAATGGCATATCACAATAATCATCGTTCCAATCCCATCCTCAAAGGCAAAGGCAAAGCTAATGATCAATGTGAAACTAAAGCTGTAAGTTTTAACATAGGAGCTAGTCACACTCCATCCTCTTAAACAAAACCTTTCCAGCAATCGCAATCGAGTAGATATTACAAGCCAATACCAAACAAAAAATGCATTCGAAAGAGTCATTGAAGATCATAGATGAACTCTCGAGAAGCAATGACTAGAGCGCGACCAAGATTGATTACATTTACATGATAATCGATCATAATCACCGCGAGCTGATAATAAGATCAAGACTTCTCAAAGGTCGCAGTAGTCCCGCTCGCACCATAAGCACAACCAGGAGCCTGTTATCCTGCCAGTTCGAGGTAATGAGCAACTCTCTAGAAATTAGGGGTATTCAAAAAAACTGCCAAACCGTGAAAACCGCCCAATCCAATCCAAACCGCCTAATCCGTGCGGTTTTTTTCTTAAATGGCCGGTTATGGATTAGAAAATATGAAAACCGACTTGGCCGGTTTGGTTTTCGGTTTTAGAAAAATTCGGTCGGATTCAAACCGAACCGGCCAATAAGTTTGTATATGTATTTTTTTTAAATGTATATTAATAGTTAAAAATTTAAGCTCATTCATTCTAATTGAGTAATGATTACTCTTAGCTTATTTAGGACTATGTTACTTAAGACTCTTATGATATTTTAGACTTTAAGTCTTATTATTATGATATATTTAAGATTAAAGACTTTAAGTTTACTATTCAATTTGATTAAGTTGTAAGTTGTAACTAAAATTTAAGTTTACTATGACTTTCGATTTGGTTATAGCTTTTAACTATGTTATAGTTTCGTTTTATATTTGGACTTTATATTTTAGATGAAATATGATTATGATATGAGCTTAGTTGATATTATATTAATTCAAATTTTTTAAGTTTTCAAACCGCGGAAACCGTCCAAACCGGCCGCAAAAATGTAGGTGCGGTTTGGCCGGTTTGAATCGACAAACTCAAACCGCACGGATTAGTAAACCGGCCAAACCGCACATTCGGATTGGTTTCTGGATTGACGATTTAGACCGTCCAAACCGACCATGAATATCCCTACTAGAAATACTGATGCTGATCATCTCAAAGTAGCCCTTGACGCAGTGCTCAAATATGACGATGAGCTTACCATCAATCGCCACTCGCCCTTTAGCGAAGAAATCCGTGTCGCACCACTCTCCACTGAAATCAAGCCATATTTGATGAGCACATTCGAAGGAAAGACTGACCCATAGGGTCACAGGGACCATTTCAGTGATCTCTTAGAGCTTCAATGAGTGGCTGAACTTGCACGTTGTCGTTGTTTTACAGTAAGTCTGACAGGAGCAGTGAAGAATTGGTTCAAAGGATTACCAACTGGTATGATATCTTCTTGGCAACAATTTTAAACGGCGTTCTTGAGTCAGTTTCAAGCCATGAGGAATTTCATAATTCCTTTGAATAGTCTGGTAAATATTTGCCAAGGCCCCAAAGAAAGCCTCAGGTCATACCTCAACTACCTTCATAACCAAGCTCGCAAAAGTCACTTATGCCCTAGAAAATGGAGTCTAGTTCTTGATGATGGCATGAGTGTGGGCCGAAACCAAACTCTAGGAGGAAATACATGAACGAGAATACAAAACTCTCGAAGACTTCTATTGAAGATGCAACCATCTGAAGGTTGAGTCATCTCGAGAATATCTAGTAAAGTAGAAAAGACAGAAAAGTGAGTTGTCTGAAAAAGAGCTCTCCGAGGAAGAGACAACAAAAACAACGATGATCACAGCTTCAACAAGTAGCTCGTGAACTATCATCACTGGCTTATGTAAATATTTTAAGATCATTTTCAGTTCTAATGTTGTAGTCTGATTCTTGTAGATACACAACATAATCATTAGGAATTATTGTTTTCCTTGCTTTAGTAGATCTTCTTCATGTTGGATCAACATTTTCCTGAGGATCATGTTGTTTAACTGGTTGTTCAACAATTTCTAGCCATTCCTGAACAACTTGATCTACTAGATTGTTTTTAGCAATTTATGGAACTTTAATGAATGTTTGTTCAACACCCGTTTGAGCTTGAGGAGTGTTATAAATGACAACCAATCTATGACTTAAGGTGGAAGGTTAAGTATCAATATGATCTTTCTCAGAAATGATATTCTGGGATTGATCACTTCCACTGATCAAATCATTTTCAAGAAATTTTATGTTTCTTAACTCCATTATCCTAGTGCTGTGAGATGGACAGTAGAATTTGTACCCTTTAGACCTTTCAGCATATCCAATGAAATAACCACTAATAGTCCTCAGGTCCAGTTTCTTTTTTTTGTGAGTTGTAAACTTTTACTTCAGACGGGCATCCCTAAATGCGTAAATATCGCAACCTTGGTTTCTAACCTTTAAATAACCCAAATGGTGTCTTTTGAACGGCCTTGGTTGGAACTCAATTTAATATATATACTACTGTTTTAAGAGCTTCAATCCACAAGGATTTATAAAGTTTGGAGTCCATGTCTATTAAAGTCCGGTTCCTTCTTTCTACAATACCATTTTGATCTAGAGAACTAGGCATGGTGTACTGGGAAACTATCCCATGCTCTTGAAGAAAATCTGCAAAAAGAACAATTACTTGTCCATTCTTAGTTTATCTATGATAATATCTCCACTTCTATTTGTTTTCACGATTTTAATTTGCTTCCTATATTGTTTCTCTACTTTGGCCTTAAAAACCTCGAAGGTATCTAGTGCTTCACTCTTGTTATGAAGCAAGTAGAGATACATGTATTGTGAATAATCATATATTAAAGAGATTAAGTATTTCGGACCATACGAGTCCATGTCTAAATTATAAATATCTGAATGTATGATCTCTAATATGTCTGTGTTCCTCTTAGCACCTTTCTTTGACTTGTTAGTCTGTTTTCCCTTTATGTAGTCCACACAAGTAGTAATTATCTATGAAAGAGATGAAGTATTTCGGATCATACGAGTCCATATCTAAACTACAAATGTTTGAATGTACGATATTTGATATGTCTGTGCTCCTATTAGCACCTTTCTTTGACTTGTTAGTCTACTTTCCCTTTATGCAGTCCATATAAGTCTCGAAATCAGTGAAATCCACAATACTAAGTACTCCGTCCTTTACTAATCTTTTAATTCTTTTTTCTTTGGTGCCATAACATAGAGAAATCTTCATTCATAATACATCCCTCGGTATAGTGTGAACATGCATAGCATTATGAGTAGTATTGTTTTGTAAATTAATAGAGAAAAGACCTTTAGACAGTGTGTCGTTCCCAACAAGATCAGATTTATAAAATAAAACTACTATTTAAAACTATATCGCATTGACCTTTAGCCTCACATGTGAACGCATCTTATTTCGTGAAAATATGCTTTATTCACTTCCCATTGGCTTCCTTAGGTCTCGTATACTCCGCAGGATATTCAAAATATAGATTATAGAACTAGAATCAATCCACCATGTGTTATACTTAATATCAATGATATTAAATTTCTAAGTAACAAGTGAGATCGAATTACCTTTTTTCTCAAGTAAATTCTGAAATTTGGTACAATTCTTCTTTATGTGTCCCTTCTTCTTGCAGAAGAAGCACTTAGATTCCTTCTAGATATCGGCTTGAGGTGGTATTTTACCTTTTCCCTTCTATTTGGCTTATTTCTGATACTTTTCTTGTGTTGCCATTAATCCACTTTTACCCAATTCCATTGTCAGCCTCCATTCTTCTTGAAAACACATGTTCATGAGTTCATTGATTGACCATTTATCCTTATGTGTGTTGTAAGACATTTTGAAGGGTCCATATTACTGTAGAAGGGTGTACAAGATATAGTGTACTAGGAAAGATCCAGGCATCTCAATCTCAAGAGTTTTCAATTGAGTCACAATGTTCCTCATTTGCATAATGTACTCACGCACACCTTCCACACTAGTGAGCCTTAAAGATGAAAACTTCATAATCAAGGTGTTGGCATCCTGGCAAATGCCTTATCTGAAGTATCAAACTGCTCATCAATAGCCTTCAATAATACCTTGGCAACATCATGCTGATCGACTGAACAACGAATACTAGCAGAGATTTTGGTCTTTATGAACTTCGTACTGAGATAATTAGATTGCTCCCATTGTTCATAAAGAGCTTTTTGAGTTATAATTTTGGTTTTAGTAATTGTTAGTTGTCCTTCCTTATAGCATAATCAATGTCCAAGCACCCTAAGTAAAAACGAATTCTCTCTTTCGAAACTTTATAGTTATCACCTTTCAGTTCGGGAATGTTATATTTGATATCAGAAATTTTGCATGTTGTATGACCGCATAAAATTAAACTTACATGCTTATATTTCAAAATTTAGAGACTAACAAACATATATCATATTTTACTACTGTGAATCACGTTTCACAATTATGAATCTAGTGACATAAAACTTGCCTTTGGACTAAAATTCTAATTCTATTAGACTCATCTATAACTTTATGATAAAGCTATCAAATTATGTTCCTTTTCCTAATTTCTGTGAGTAATTAAGAAATATAATCTAATATTCTACCCTAATTAATCATATGATAATATATATATAAAATTCATATGGGATAAAATTATTATATCAAATATGATTAATTACAATTAATGTCAATTTTCTATATTTGATCCTAAAACACTTAATATATAATTTTGCATAATTAAAGATATTATGACTAAACTCTAATTAATTAAAATTATATAGATTACTTGACATTTAATTTTATTCACAAAAATTATTCATATAAATTACATACAACAATAGACAATATTTACGAAAATATGAACAATATTTAATTTTATGCACAAAAATTATATTACAAGAATTGCATATATATCAACAATTATACATACAAAATAATTATAATTTAAGCACATAAATTTTCAAAATGAAATTTCAAAAAAAATACCCAAATGAAATTGTAAAAAAAAAAAATCAAGATTTTAAAATTTAATTTCACAAAATAATATTCATAAAAAATGCCAAATATATGAATTTTTCTTAAAAGCACCAAAAATAATTAAATATTCAAAAATATCAAAAATATGATTGTTTCACAAAAATACCTGTATATTAATTTTGGGAAAAATTCATTTTTTTTAATCTGATGCCCAAAAAAAACAACATGACGTTTATCAAAGGGGCTATTTTACAGAAAAAGGACAAGTCGTTTGCTTAATGAACCGCTGAAATTTTCCTTAGAAAAAAGACATGTCGTTTTGTAAATAGCCTAAGAAAACGACATGTCGTTTTGTGAAACGATAGTAGTTATTTTCTGTCAAACGACGTGTCGTTCTCTTCAACCTTCGAAAAAAGATATGTTGTTTTTTTAAATGATAGACGATAGTTCTACCCTATAAACGACATATCGTTTGTTCGGCCATATCGAAGTCGTTTTTCATTGTCCTCTTTGCACATTTCGACTTTTTGACCCGTTTTTTGACTCGTTTCAGACCTGGTTTCGGCCTGAATTGATCTTAAGCTTCTGGATATCAAAATCAACATTTCAAGTCACAAAAATGTTGGAAAATTAAATTCCTATTGATTTATGACAACATTATTCATCAAAAAAATCAAAATCTTAAACTTTGAAATTGAAAATTTTATTAGGTACTTTAACAAAATATTTCCAGATTTCGAAACTTATTAAGACGGAGATATAACTTGTTCTAATATCAACTGTAAGACTAATTAATGATCTAAACAGTGTTTTAGCAACGTTGGCCTACCTAGGATCGGGTCAGGTCGGATCGGGCTAGTCCACTCTGGCCGTGCTCGGCCTGTTTTTTCTTTTTTCATTTTTTTTTTAATTCTGGTTCCTAAAAAAATTATAATGATAAGGGCCTAGAATGGGTCCTTAAAAAGAAAAAAAGAAAGGGTCGGGCCAGGTCAGGCCGGGCCGGACCGAAATTCCAAAAGCCTAGCACAACCCCTACATATACGTATATCTAAGCTCTGTCCATCACAGAGACTCAAAAATCAATCCATCCAATTATGAGATTATGGGCAACCATTAGACAATTATTAGGAGATTCTAATTTGATCAGATAAGGTGGAATTTATGGGCCACTATTAGTCATTAATTTTGGATACGCTCACATTTAAATGATTTTGCCAAGAATGGAAAAACTTCTTACAAATGAAACCTGTGGAAGATCGTGAGATCATGTTAAATTCTACGATAAGAAGAGAAAATCCAGTATTTATATTTAAAAGATTTAAGATCACTAATAAATCTGGTATGTCCTGGCTATGAACAAGAACCAGTAAAGCAAAAGCACAATGATATATTCCATAGAGAGTGTGCATTTCCATTTTTACTTTGAAGGAATGTAGATGAAAGTATACTCTGAAAAAATAGCAATTATGTGGATAACTATATACATCAAGCTCAACTTTTCTTTCCAGTTTTGGATGTTGATATCCATATACAACTGACCTCTTCTTGTTCAGTGACGTGTTATCACCTAAAGTCGACATTTAAAGCTTGCTATGTTCCCTATTTTAAAGATCATTAAGGACACTTCCGAACTTAGTATCTCCTTACAAAAAAGGTGCTTTATAGCTAGAGTGCACAATTGAGTGATGTATGCCTAATATAATATTAACAGAAAATTTTGTCCTAGTTGAGATTTAGAACAGAGTAGTATATTGATAGAACGACTTTAGAATTAGTGTGATGAAAATGCTCAGTATAGAGCTTAATTCTCTCATTAGTCTTTTATAATATTACAGAGTTAATATTTTAGAGCTAACTAAGTTGTAACAGATTACAACAGCTTTATACAAAATACGATAACATCCTAAGTACTCTAACGGCTGAACTAACTATCTACAACTTCCCCAATAGCCTCCCTCAAGCTGTACTGTGAAATGCTTAGTGTTAGCTTGTTCCTTAGATACTCAAACTGAGGCAGAGACAATGATTTGGTTAGAATATCTGTAGGTTGTTCCTTTGTTGGAATGTACCTCACTTTGATTTGTTGATCTAAGATTTTCTCACGAATGAAATGAACATCTGACTCTATATGTTTCTTTCTAGCATCTAGCTCATCTAGTAATGAATTTAACCAGATAATCTCAGTAGCTAAAATAGATGAAGCACGATATTCAGACTCGATACTGGATCATGCTACTACCGTTTGTTTCCTAGAGGCCCAAGTAACCAAATTGCCTCCAAGATAGACACAAAATCCAGTAGTTGATCTTATATCATCAACATTAATGGCCCAGTTTGCATCTAAAAATCCTTCATATGTAACTCTTGTGGCCGGTTTGAATGTAAGACCATAATCAGCAGTACCTCAAAGATATCTGAGAAGTGTCTTGCAAGCACTCCAATGATTTTGAGTTAGAGCGGCAAGAAACTGGCTAAGTTTGTTTACTGAAAACACAATATCAGGACGTGTCCTGGTCAAGTACTGAAGTGCGCCAACTGTGCTTTTGTACAGGGAAGATTGATTAAAGGGGGCATTATCTTGAGCTGCTAACTTTTGACCAAGACACATAGGAGTCGAATAAGGTTTTTCCTTGGCCATGTTAGTTTTCTTTAGAAGATCTTGAAGATACTTCGACTGCTTGAGCTGGAGACCAGAACTATCTATGTAAGCCTCAAATTCCAGAAAGTAGCTAACTGGTCCAAGAGTCTTAAGAGCAAACTATTGATTAAGATCACTAATAAGCCATTTGATCTCTTCAGAACTCATTCCTATAGTAGAATGTGATAGCCTTCTTTATGACAAAAGAACAAGGATGTATCTGAAATAGAGTTGTGAAATGCCCATTTGAGCAAGGCACTTTTTAGCTTGTCAAACCAAGCTCTGGGTGCTTGTTTTAGGCCATAGAGTACTTTTTTTAGCTTGTAAACATGAGTTGGCTTAGAACGATCAAGGAAGCCTGCAGGTTACATCATGAACACTGTCTCTTATAGCTCCCCATATAGAAACGTATTATTGACATCAATTTGCTGGATATCCCAGTCATGTGTTACTACCAAAATGAACATGACTCTCATAGTAGATGCTTTTATGACTGGACTAAAAGTTTTGAAAAAATCCAAGCCAGAAGTTTATTGAAACCCTTTTGCTACCAAACGAGCCTTAAACCTATCCACTGAGCTATCTGCATTGTATTGGGTTATGAACACCCTTTTATTCTGCACAATATTCATATATGAAGATACAGAAACTAATTCCCATGTATGATTTTTAATGAGAGAATTGTACTCAGCATCTATGGCTGCTTTCCAATGAGTACGAGACAAGGCTTCTTGAACTGTGGTAGGTATAGTAGTAACTGAATCATGTGTCTGACGTATAAACAGCAGCTTAGGCTTGTAAATTCCAGCCTTTGACCTAGTCACCATTGGATGCGTAGGCTTAAGACAAGGTTGTGAAGGAGCTGCCGTAGTAGTAGGTGGTATTGCACTAGTACAGGGTGATTCATCATCATGCATGTCATGTTCAATAGGAGAAGAAAATTGAGGATTAGAATTAGGAGTAGATGATGCAGAACTAGGAATGCTAGAAGTAGATGAAGTACCGGTATGAGTAGTGCTAGATGGTATAACACACAACTAATAAAAAAGAATGTTACTGTAATTGTGAACAAAGGATAGATGAGGAGTACCACTGTGAGCAAATAAGACTAGATAGGGAAATTCTTACTCATTAAAATTTATACTCCTAGCTATATAAACTCTACCTGAAGGAAATTATCAATAAACAGTAGGTAATACCTATAACCTTCTAGAGAAACTTGTGGAGAGGGATCCCAAACATCAGAGTGCATAATTTGGAAGGGAGCAGAGGTTTTAAGTGGAGAGGAAACAAAAGTGAACTGGTGCATTTTTCCATATTGACAATCATCACAAAAATCAGACTGAAAGTTAATAATAGGTGATTTTACTGAATTCAACACTTTATTCAAGACTTTTGTACATGGATGTCCAAGGCGATTATTCCAAAGACGAGTGGAATTGTTTACATGAACAGAATCCAAATTTGAAACACTAGCAGTAGCAGATTTACAACCATACACCTGAGGACATTTACAAACAACAAAATTTTTATTTTGTGATACAAGTGAAGGGAAATGACTCGAAGATGTAACTTCGGCAATATCCAAGTGATATAAACCATCTTTAAGTATGCCCTACACCAGAATTCTCTTTATAGCCTTATCCTTAACATAACAAGAATCAGATGTAAATTCAATAGTGACATCATTATCAAGAGTAAATATAGAGATGCTAATGAGATTTTTAGTGATTTGTGGAACATGATGAACATTCTTTAGATAAAAAGATTTTGAATATGGAGAATTGAAGTGCAGTGATGATGAAACCAATATGTATAATATGAAGAGCAGTTCCATTACTTACTATCAGCTTCTCCTTGGCTTTGTAATCAGCTTTGTAAGCTAGATTTTCATCATCAAGAGTAATATGGTTCGTGGCACTATTGTCCATGTACCAGGCAGCATCAGATTAACCACAAGCTTGAGCAGCAACACAAGCTTGAGAATTCAGAGTATTGGTCTATTGAGAACCATCTGGACCTTTGATAACTCAGGTCAAATTGAGGGTAACACTTCACAGCAATGTGGCCTACTTTACCACAAACTTGACAAATTGGCTTGTTGTGGGAGTGTCAACCACCATCATGCTACTAAAAAAGGGACCAACGACATCACTTGAACCATGTCGTTTTTCAAAGAAAACGACGTGATTAGACTCTCACGTCACGTAGTTTAAAAGCAACATAATTGCACTACTACGTTACTTATGTAACGAGCGATGTGGTTGGGTCACGTACTACGTCGCTTCTGCAGAAAATAACGTGGTATATTATTTTATTTAATACCACGTCACAATCTGCAAAAGCGACGTGGTAGGGGGGCACATACCACATTGCTTATGTAAGGAGCGACGTGATTGGGCTACGTATCACGTCGCTTCTGCAGAAAGTGACGTGGCATATTATTTTATTTAATACCACGTTTCTTTCTGTAAAAGCAACATGGTAGGGAGCTTATACTAGCCACTTCATCGATCCGTACCCACAAAAAGTACTCTATCATGACCGTCCATTCAAAACTATCAACTCCAGGAAATCGTCCCCCAACCTAATTAGAACAAACCTAAAATTTTCAATACCTTCTCATTCAAACTCTAACCATTTCAAATTTCAAGTACCTCTCTCTCTTATTTCAGTTTTTTCAATTTTTAGGTTTTTGAAAATTTATATAACAGTCTTTTTTGGTCTTTTAGTTGAAGATTCTTGAAGTTTTCAACCATCATTGACGAAGCTGGGTATGGAAAGGAAGGCAAGGGAGGAGCGAAATGACACCGTAAGAGTTTGGGCAATGGATCATGAAGTCGGTGATTTGGCATTTGGCTCGTAGAGGTGGTATGAAGCGCGCGTATCATTAGTCTGATCTATGAGGAGAATCGTGGGTGGTTAAGATTTTTTAGAGTGCTGTAATTTACCCCGGTCGAGCACATGGCTGAGTATGTAAGGGGAGGAAGATGACACATGCCACATCACTTCCTGGAAGAGTGATGTGGTATCCCCTAAAAGCGATGTGGTAGGAATCCTAATAATTGATAATTTGTAGCCTACCACCTCACTCTCTATATAAGCGACATTGTAAGCTAGTATATTACGTCGCTTTTTATATAAACAACGTGGAATAACGTGGGGCTATTACGTCATCCGTTTCCATATTGCTTACGGAGCGACGTAATTTCTCTACCACATTACCTTATGAATGACGTGGAAAATATCTTCTGTAGTAGAATGAGCTTCTTCGGATACGACCACAAGCATTGTTCCTAGCTCCACGACCAATGTTATGCCAAGAGTAAGACTGATTGCAATACTGATTAGAACCAGTTTGCCGTTTATTGGCATATGTTTATTGGCATATTGAGCAGATGCATTTGAGATCTGCAAGTCAACTGTTGAAGCAGCCTGAAGTTGTTTAAGGCGCATTTCTTGGTTTTGAAGAGAGAATTGAACCTCTTGAATTGTAAGATTCTCTCTGGAAGTAAGATTCACCACCACTGACTGATAATCAGGACCAAGGCCTCCAAGAATGTACAAGATTAACTCCTCATTAGTAATAGTGTTACTAGCAGCCATGAGACTATCTGCAAGAGCTCGCATCTTCATAACATACTCATTGACTGGAGTGGAACCTTTCTTAGTGGTTTGAAGAAAAAGACGGAGCTGAAGGACTCGAGCACGAGAGTGAGTAGCAGTCAATTGTTCCAGAGTTGACCAGATTTCAGCTGCAGAAACACAGTGCACCACATGGCCAAGCATAGCTTCAGATATGGAAGATACAAGCTAGCTTACCAGAAATCGATCAAGCGGAGCCCAAGTTGTATGATTTGGTTGTTGATTGACAAATTTGAATTAGCAGGATCAGGAATAAACACAGCTGGTCGAAGACGAGTGCCCAAAAGGAATCCATCAAGGTCATAAGCCCAAACAACTAGAAGAATTTGAGATTGCCAGTACGTATAATTGTTACGATTCAGTCGAAGAGTGATCAGAGGAAGATTCGCTAGAATTATCATTGCCAGAGGTTGCAGAGAAGCAGAGGCCGCATGATCGAGATTAGACGAAGATGAAGATGAATACGCCATTGATGGTCTGGACTGAGCTCTGATAACAGTTGAGATTTAGAGCAGAGTAGTATATTGATAGAATGACTTTAGAATTGGTGTAATGAAAATGCTCAGTACAAAGCTTAATTCTCTCATTAGTCTTTTATAATATTGTAGAGTCAGATATTTTAGAGCTAATTAAGTTGTAACAGATTACAACAGCTTTACACAAAATACGATAACACCCTAATCACTCTAACAGCTGAACTAACCATCTGCAACTTCCTCAATAGTCCTATAGCTGTAGCTGCCGAATGTATAACGACCTTCAGAACATGTATTATCTGTTGCCTTTTTTTTTTTTTTTTGCTCCAAATGACGAAGTTAGTACAAGTTGTGGTGTTGATAGTCCAGCGACCCCACCTAAAGAATTCTGAATATGCTACTACTTGTAATAAACTTTACTCTTCGTTCATTTCAAATGGAAATGAGATCATCTATCTGTCTGAGTTAAGATGGCCTTGTCATGTTTATTTTTGTCTATCTTTTAACAATTTAAGTTCTTTTTTCAGTCCGAGGAAGAGCGGAGGTAACTTTCCCTCCCAAAACTTCAGAGGTCGTTATCTTAAAAGGGATTAAGATCCTCTACAATTTTGGTCTATGATCAAGATGAATTTTCCTATGTTTGAGAAGAGAGGTTTTAAGCCCATTAGCGGGCATGAAAATTACTTTCCAATACCACATCCGGAAAAGATTACAGATCAGGAGAATGTGTATTGCAGAGACATGTTCTTCTGATTACTTGTGTCTTTTCTACTTTCCATTCACTTTCCCAGAATTTTTATTTGAAGCCGAGAAGGCTCCTCGAATTTTTTGTTTAATATTTTTTCTGAAGAAAGATTTTACCAACAGCAGGGGATTAAACCAGCCAAATAAAAAAAAAATCAGTGAAACCAATTGTAAGGAAAGCCTGTACAATCACTATGAACAATAAAATTACAAAAGGAGCACTGTGCCACCAATTGAAAGTGTTTCATGCTTAAATGACTGATCTTGTATTTAGGTATTTATCCATAATGTGAAACTCCTGCATTTCATGAAAAATCTACTACCTTGCAAGTGGACCTGAGTCCATATTTACAGGCATCATCTCGATGAGCTCGATTGACTCAATCACATCACTGTTGTTAGTTCTACTTCTATCTGTCTCCATTACCAAGCATTGTTTCAGTTCTGTCACTATCTGAGTCATAGTTGGTCTTTTGGTCGAAACGTGAGATACACAAGCCATTGCCACTTCTGCTGCTTTCCAAACAGAGTTTTTGTTGAAGTCTTGCTCTAATCTTGGATCCATAACGTTCTTGATGTCCCCTTTGGAGAGCCATAACTTGACCCATTCAATAATATGATCCTTGCCATTTTTCTTGGAGATTGCTGGTCGACCGGTGATTATTTCCAACAGAACAACCCCAAAGCTAAAAACATCACTTTTCTCAGTCAACCTGTTTGAGATGAAGTACCTGAATGGAAAAGAAGTTCAAACCTTTAGTTTATTAATAGGAAACCAATTTGTCCACATTTAGTAATAAGTTGGGGTCTAAGCTAATAGTATGCCAAGTACATGTACTGATACTCACTCGGGGTCAACGTATCCTGGTGTGCCAACAACAATGGTTGATACGTGAGTGTCACCTTCAAGTGGAAAAGTTCTGGATAGCCCAAAATCAGAGAGTTTGGCCTGTAATTTTTCATTCAACAAAATGTTTGTTGTCTTCACATCTCTGTGAATAATGGGTGGCTTACAGCCACTGTGCAAATATTCCAATCCTGTATTCAGAATTCCAGCTTTTCAGTTCATTTTCTTCATTAAAATGAGAAGAAGAAAAAATTTTGACATGCGAAAGATGATCTGCGTATTGAATACCTTGGGCTGCATTGATTGCTATTTTGAGTCTCTCTTCCCAACTCAAGAGATCTTCATTTTTCTCTGCATAAATGGAGAAATAGGAGTTACCACTTTTTTCCTTTCTGATAGAAGATTTGGCATGTGACCGAGTTAGAAAATGAGTTACATTATGACATACACATCAGCTAAAATGAATGGGATTTAGATATGAAGAGTATGTAAGGTTTCATGACAAAGGAAACAATATTTTAGGATGTAGGGTATGATGATCAATACCTGATAAATGCCATGCTAAGTCCCCATTAGACATGTATTCATAGACAAGCCCCATATTAGGGCCTTCATCACAATAACCAACAAGAGCAGTCAAGTTTCTGTGATGAACTCTCGTCAGAAGTTTGGCCTGCAAAAAATTAAGAATTGCTGATCATTATTCAGGACTCGTATGCTGATATTAGTTAAAACTAAGTTTTCGGGAAAAAAGTGTCATGAATTTGTTAGCTTCATTTATCATTGGAACAAATGAAGTTTTAAGTAGATATGTAAATAATGTTGCAAGTGAAGCAAGTGAATTAGTGAACTACCTCTGCCCGGAACTGCTTGTACCCTTGAGCTGATGAACGAGAGAGCATTTTAACAGCAACTTCACTATCATTAAAGAAACCATGGTAAACTGTTCCAAATCCTCCTTTCCCGAGTATTCGCGCAAAATTGTTGGTGATACTTAGGACTTCTGAGTACGTGAACTGTTGTTTCTTGAGATCTAATACTTCATCGTGTTGGTTAGACTTTGGCTCAACATTCAACGTTGTCACCGTTTTATCTGGTAAAGGAGATAGAAGGAATAATATTAACAACCTTGTTTTGTTTCAATTAAAACTAGCATCTTTAGTGAAGACTTCTCAACCTCTTTTCCTCCTTTTGAGGAACCAGAAGATAGCCCCTGCAGCTGACAAGAAGACCAAAATTCCACCACCTGATGCTACAACTGGAATGAGAAACTTGTTCTTATTCTTCTCCTTCTGACATGGAATCGATATACAAAGATATGAATTTCCGTCCGCTCTTTGCATTCACAATATATGCAAATTTTGGTGTCAGTGATATCCTCTTGTATTAGTACAATTTACAGTAAAAGAATGAAAGTGGATATTTGGAACTCATCTAAATAAATGTGCCCTGTGAATAACAACTAACCTCAATGAAATTGATTTATTCTTCGACTTTTCTTGGAGTCCTATTGGGAGTGTTCCGGAGAAGTTGTTCCGTTCCAGATTTCTGTAAAGCAGGAAAAGAGTTATTCCCTGCATACATGTTTTAGGAAACTGAAAAATGTAGCCTACAAACCATATACTCACAGAACCCTCAAACTTGGCATCTGAGACAGGAAATCAGGTACTGGCCCGCTTAAATTATTGTTTGACAAGTCCCTGAATTAGGAGATTGAATAGTTCAGTGTAATATGTCATGTGAAAAATCGTTGAATGCAAAATTTGGCCTTATTGTTAGAGAGTTGGAATTTAGCTGTTTATCAAAGATGGAGACACTTACAAGTCCTCTATCAATGTGAGGTTGGATATGTATGGATCTATCTCTCCGGTCAATCCATTTGAGGACAAGTTTCTGAGATGATCAATGGAAAAACCTTTAGGAAATGAGCTTAACTTGATAGATTATAGTGCTAATGATTTGAATGCAATAACTTACAAGGATATGATTCTAGGTGGATCAAAACCATTGAAGCTGCAATTCAGACCCTCCCACATGTAATCGTGTGGGGCACACGGATCTCCTTGCCAATTTTTCTGGAGCTTGTACGTTGATTTGACATACATGATAGCATCAACTAAAGTTTGCACAAGAGTAGGAAATAGTCAGATAATGAGGTAAAGAAAACAGAGAATACAAATGAGAGTAATTGTTGGAAAGGTTAAGGACATATACCATCGTTTTGTGCTGTCTCTGAATTTTCGAGGTATTTCACTGTATAAATCTCAATGGCATTGAGTAAGGGTGGAAGAGTTGAGTTTTCTGTTCTATTAACCATAACCTCTAAAGTTGATCCCCTTCTGGGTTTTGTGCTGTATATTGTAGTTACGCTCATGTAATCAGGAACCAAAGGCCCATAAAAGAGAGTACCATTCAGGTATATGTTCAGTTCTCTAGTTTCGTTCTTTTCGTGCTTTTCAAGTTCAGCAAAATGCAGATAGATGTAAAAATCTTCGGGTTCTTCGTTGTCAGTTGTCCAATAGAGGCCTACTGAATCACTTTCATTTCTTGGCGCCACTGCAGTGCTCATGACAACTGCTGGTGGATCATAAAAATTAGGCTGAAATGTAAGTGAGCCTTTTATAATGTTCCAGGCGTCGAAGTTGAAGGGTCTCCATATTCGGTCCATCACATCATCTTTGTACCTAAATGAAGAAAAAAAAAAAAAAAACACAGCAACCCTTTTCATTTTAGCTACCAACCTTTCTTTCGTGACATCGGAAAAAGACTATAATGAGCAAAAATTTAGCTCATACCTGACAGAAGCACTGGATGATGCACCACAATCTAACCTTGTGTAAAGTTCCAAGGATCCAGATTGAGTGACATAAGTATCGTTGTTCATAAGTCTCAGCTCTAGAGCTGATATCAAAGGTGTCCATGGTCCTGTTTTCACCAAACAAACATATATATAATCTGACTGAGGAACGTGTATGATTTCAAATGTCCTTGAATTGTTTGAATCTTCGAGTTTAACTGTTCTCCACTTGTTGACTCCAAGATACAAATCAAACTCCGGGTATTGACTTTGCGCATCATAGTTCCCGTACATAAACCTGGCTCGGATCAAATAAGTGTGGTTTTTGCCCTTTGAAGGTTTAAGGGTGTAACAATTTTTGACTCCATCTGGAAAGGCTCGGACATTCTTGAATTGCTCAGCAATGTTTCTGATATTGAACTGAGGAGATATGTTCTTGTTTTCTCCTGTGTCTATGTAATTAGCGTCTGTAGAGTACTTGATTCCGGTGTTTGGATCGGTATAGCTCTCTGAAGCACCACAATCTACGCTTATGAAATCTACAGAAAAGAAAGGATTAATTCTATAATTAGAGATAATAAGAACAAGTTAATTAACTGTAATTACTATTAATTATAAGAGATGAAACTCATGAAACCTGATTGGTCTTGGCCATTAATAACAATTAGTATTGTACTGAGAGCGAAAGCAGCTTTCAATATTGCCGAGAAGAAGAGCTTAGCCATTTCCCCAGTGCTCCCTAGGCTCAGCAGATTTTGTCTTTGTCAAAATAATTGGCTCTAAAAATTGGAGTATATCATGATAAAAAGTAGATAATACTTGATGAGAACCGGTTCATGTTTGATTAACAAGTCAATTACGTACATTCTCCATTGTTTAATGTACTTATTCTTTGTGAGGACTAGGTCAGACCTCAGAAAGTCCACCATACACCAAGACGGCAAGACCGTTTCTTTCTCTCTACGATGTTAGATGTAATCACCTACTGTTGAAGTTAAAGCTCCTTGAATATTCCCAGAACAGTAATTAAAAATTGGGTTTCTCCGAAAGAGAGCTTATGAAAATGAAATAAAATAAAATAAAATAAAATAAAGGGTGTGTCGTTGACTGGAATATTTGTATTACTGCATGCATAAAATAACATAACGCGTCACTTAGATAATTGTATTATATTATATAGTATGGTGTAGATTACGAAATTAGTACCACTTGGTATCGAAAATCTACATATATACATTTTAAAGATTCTCCATTTGTTTTAAGTGGAAATTAATGATAACTATTTCCGAACAGTGATTAACTTGTATATTTTGGGTCGACTAATTAAGAATAATATCAATCGGGAATGGTAATTGAAAATTGACCATTCTGTCAAAAAAAAAAAAAATCAAATGAATCCTTGATTATTTCTTTCGTTTGAAATTCAAAGGCATAATTTTCCTATTTATGAATTTACTTATTAATGAATGGACCAGCGGTACTTTGTTAGTGGTACGAAAAAACAAAAACAAAAAACAAAGAGCTAGAATGGGAATATTATTGATGTCCAAACTCGAAAGTCCAAAGAATTAATCGGTCGATAAGTTTTGGCGCGTTGGAATAGTGTTACTAAATGCATAACGTAAGATAGAGAAAACATATAGATTATGGTATTATAATAATTGGTATTTGCATAGATTACGAAACCAACACCACTCGGTGTTGGGTCTGTTGACAGCCCTACTTTCTTTAAAGTCTTAAAGATGATCTATACATTTGTACTGGAAATTGACAATACTCTTTCCAAAACAGGGTAAATTATCTTGGTTGGACTTAAAAATAATAATCGGGATGGACACTTGACTAATTCTTTTATTGGAATCTAAAATTCTTTTTTAATGCATAAAAGATTTTTATTTTTATTTTTCCTGAAAAGTTAATAAATTAACTTTAGTGTAGATGGATATATGGATTAACAATAATCCTTTAGTACTTGAAAAAACAAAAAAGAAAAAGTTAGAATGGGAGATCATAGATGTCAACAAAATAAGATAAGTGAATTGATGAGTTTGGACGAGTTATAGAGCTCATGAGAGGGTTTAGCTTTTTTTTTTTTTTCTTCTTTTTTTTTGAAGAAAACTACATGTGATATTCTTTTTTAGCAACTAGCGAAAGTCTATATCCGTTTTTAAAACTTATAATATTCATTTTTAAAAATTGTTAGTATTGCTTTTACTATTTTGCCCTCAATATGTGGACTAACGACTACATTCATTAGATCTGACAACATCCTTTACATCCACTCATCTGTAAAAATAGTTGTTTGCCTCACGCGTGCACCTTTGATCGAGTAGTATATATATACTGAATCAAGAATTAAAAACTGGAAGTATCAATCTGACTATCGCGGAAGAATTTGATATATATACATATATGGTCAATCTCCAATCTATCTCAATTTGTTTCTTGTTCTTCTTATAGTTTCATTCTCCTTTTCCAATTTACCTCTTGATCCAGATCTTTGGGGAAGAGCCTTGTGTTTTCGACTCTGCAATTCTTGCGATTCTTCGCGTCAATTAAGTTAGTTTTCTGAGGCTTGGGAAGGCCAATAATTTGATATATATATATAGGTTCCCAATCTAATAGGTATATATCTTTTTACCTATTTTTAGATATTTTTTTTTAGCTATTAGATCGTAATCTAACAGTTACCACAATTTAGGTAGTTGGGGAAAAAAATAATAAAAATAAATACATATTATTTAATATTTTCATTAAAAAAAAACTTATGGATAGATAAAAAAAAAAAAAATACTTACTCGAGTGATGCCCATATAAATATATATATATATATGGGTCATGTTTCAATGGAGATTTTTGTTTTTGCTCCATTGATGGGTACTTTCATTTGGACCATTGGATTTTAATCTGATAGTTATAATGATATTAGTAATTTTATCAAAAAATAAAAATCTAATTAAATATTTATGATTTAAAAAATTAGTAACCTATATGTGACCTATGAGTTGGAATTTTTTTTTTTCCAATCCCTTTTTCATTGTTTTTTCTTTTTTTCATTCTATTGTTTATTTTTATTAAAAAATAAATAGAAAAACAAGTAACCGTATATATATCTAGGTATTTTTTTTTCTAAAGAACTAATTGTATATATATTAAATTTTTCATTAAAAAATGAGTCCTTTTTTATAATTTCAAAACTAACATTATATATCCCCTAAAAAAAAAAACTAATGTTATGTATATATTCTTAAAAAAAAACAACTAACTGTTAATATAAAACTATTAAATACTAATTTTTTATCAAAATTTTTTCTTAAAAAAACATTCTTTCTTTTTTATAATTTCAAAACTAATATTCCCTTTCATTATAAAAAAAAAAACTAACGTTACATCTCATATAAAAATAAAATTAACATTATTTATATACTCAAAAAAATTACTTATTCATATTAGTAGCATAATATGTTCAAATTAAATGAAATTTAAAAAATTAAACTTATAAGTTAAAATCAAAAAAAGAAAAGAAATAAATAAAAAAGAAAAATAATTGAATAAAACATTAATTGATCAAAAATAGATGAAATTACTTGCTATTGTAGGTCATATTCAACTTGATAATTTTACCCATCCATGGAGCAAAAACAAAAATCTCCATTGAAACATCACCCATATATATATATATATAAAACTTGATATTATATATATATAAATGATTTTTTAATTCTTTGAGTCTTTTTTATTATTTAATTTTTGAAAGATGGGAGTAGTGATTAAAATTTGGATATATCCATCAATTTTGTTTGGTTTTTTTTTTTTTAATGTCTTTGGCTTCGATTAGTAAGTGATAAATTTTTTTAAGTAATGGCAAATAAATTATCTACCACCTCTCAATAGTAGTAAATAAATAATTTATCAGTGGTATAATAGTAAATATGCTATTATATATAAGTTATAAAATTTAAGTCATGGTAAATAAATTATATACCACCTCTTAATAGTGATAAATAAGTGTAAATAAGTAATTTATTAGGGGTATAATAATAAATATGCTACTGTCTCTAAGTGAAATTTTTTAAGTCATGATAAATAAATTATATGCTATCTCTTAATAGTGGTAAATAAGTAATCTGATAGGGGTATAATGGTAAATATGCTATTATCTATAGGTGAAATTTATTTAAATCATGATAAATAAATTATATACTACCTCTTAATAGTGGTAAATAAGTAATTTATCAGGGATATAATGGTAAATATGCTACCGTATATAGGTGATAAAATTTTTTAAATCATGGTAAATAAAATATATATCATCTCTTAATAGTGGTAAATTAGTAATTTATCAGAGGTATATTGGTAAGCATAAATCATTACTATTGAAAAATGGGGATATATTTGTTCATAAAATCAAAAATGGATATCTACTAAACCATACATTCAAAAGTGGGGTATTTTTGCTCAATCCCCTTAGTTTTGTGACAGAGATAGTTATAGTAGGCTCACAATTACCACTTTATTTTGTTTTAAACCAAAACTTGAACTTGGACGCTTCCATAGACACACTCTATGAGTCGTGGACTAATTGAACTAGCTTCAGTTCACTTAATAGTAAGCTCACATTTACTTCACTTGTAATCTAGACCGCTGGACTATAAAAGAATATAATATGAGAAATTTAGGTAGATGACCAATATTTTAAATTTTATTAAGTAGATGCCCGTTTTTAAAATTTTATAGCTAAATGTCCAGATATATATATTTTTACACTTGGTAGATAAATATATTTACCAATTTTAGTTACTGTACTGAAATGTACTGGGTATATAATTTTTTATACTTGGTATATAAAATTTTACACTTGGTATATAAGCATATATACTGGACATTTTGTTATAACATTTGACAAAGGGACATTTACTGAAATTGGGCCCAAAATTTGGTCACATTTCTATAAGCCCCAAAGAATATTATTGACATTTGATATGCCGTTATAGGAAACGACACAAGATTTTATGATAAAAGACGATTGGTCGTTTTTGCAGTAAACGACAATAAATTGTAGACTGAAAACTACCCGTCGTTTATATAAAAGAAGCTTTCCTTGGAAAAAAATATGTATATATATATATCATATACATATGACGGGGAGATCTGAACCTTAATACAGACGGAGTATGGTTGTGAAAATTTAGAAGAACAATGTTACGATTAATGATATTAACGCTTAAAATAACAGAGGTGCGTTTTTTTCTTACGAGACGACACAAAATCTAAACGAAAAACTCTATATACGACTTCAAAACTATCATAAAAGGACGCGGGGTTTTTTTTAATTACAAGGCAAGAATCTTATAAGAAATGAGCAATATGTAATTTCTTGAACGACATGACAGAAAACTACAAGATGATAGAGAACGTTCGTTTCTTAATTAACTCATACCACACTTTTTGACGAACACGTTTTCTACCAAACGAAACCACTACAAATTTGTCAACGAAACGACAGTCGTTTTTTGGAATTTAACATTTCGCTTATAATAATATATGAAGAAAAATTCTTCTTTTTTTTATGAAAAGAAAAAAAAAGAAAAATTCTTTTTGTAGTATTTACAATGAAAATAAAAATGTCACAATAAAAGAAAATCGTAGAAATAAAAAAAAGAGGCGGCTATAGTAGGGGCGCCCCTACGTAAGGCCCCTGTTTATACACCGTTTGATGAGAATCTGTGGGGAATCTGTTTATACACAAATTCCTATCAAACGGTGTATAAACAGGGCCTTACGTAAGGACGCCCCTACTGTAGACGCGCCCATAAAAAAATTTATCATCTTTTATTATATAAAATAAAAACTTGCGACGATACCATGAAAATTCAATAGCAAGGTACTATTGCATTACATAATTTTATATTCCACAGTAAAAAACAAAAAAAGAGTTTATTATATACGATACAGTATTATGTAGAAATAGGACAAGGATGTAGTCCCACCGACGGATCAGTCCTGTTCATGTTTTGACCAACACAGATCATATTCTGGCCAATACAGATTGATTAAAATATGACTTATGTTGGCCAAAATATGACTTATGTTGGCCAAAATATGAACGGGAACGGTCCCCTTGAGGGGACTACTTTCGTGACCTGTAGAAATGTACCAAACTTAGCTTAATCACTTAAAAAAAAAATGAAAATAAATATGGATAAGTAACTACAGTTTAATTGACGTTATTTTTTATTACAATAATTCCTCACATACGCACATATATTACAAACATCGTCACTTCAACTATAGTCACACAGTAACTTATAAATTACAGTATAAAATGCAGCCAAATTCCTCCGACTGATGCAAAGAGTGGAACAAAAAAGTCCTTACTGCATGAGTACCTTGGTGACGATGAAGTTTCATTTGTCGGGGGTGATAACTTTTGATTTCCCAATACATTGTCATCAACACTGTGTACAAAAAAAGAACCAAAACCTAATTTTAGTCTTAACATAATATCAAATAAAGGATTATGATTCTTATTCGTTTTGCAAAATATGTAAAGTGTAAGAAGCAAAACAGAGGTCTCTGTCTTAACAAGCTATGTGACTTGGTTTCAGGGGAAAACAGGGGAGGGGTGTTTAACTAAAATAAAATGAACTTTTATTTTTTAAATGATTTTGAGATATGATATCTAATTATATAACTCAGACCTTAATGATAGACCATTGTTCGATCTTTCAAGAAGTGCAGCTGGAACTGGGCCCTTGAGGTTGTTTCCTTTTAAGTTTCTGTGAAGTGACAAAGCATGTATATATATATATATATATATATGATTCTTTCATTTGTCATGAGTCATGAATGAGAAACTTACATAACAAAATATATGTGTTATATTTTGTAACTTACATAACCCTCAAGAATGACAGTTGAGCTAAAAAGTCAGGTATGGTCCCAGTAAGGTTATTGTTTGATAGATCCCTGTAATGAACAAATAATAATTTTATCAAATATGATCAGCAACAAAATTAAGAAGAGCTTGGCTCTTTTCGTTTGGATTAGGGGTTAAAGGTAAAATGCTTCACAATTGATTGATATACTTACAAAGATTGTAACATTGTCAGATTTGCAATGTAAGAGGATATTAACCCTTCTAATCCACCGGAAGACAAATTCCTGATTTCATGTGTAACAAAATAACTTGTAAGAATATGATGATAGGAATAGACTAATAGTTTAGTATATTTTTATGGAAGTAAAGAGAGACTTACAAGGATATAATTCTAGGTGGATTATTGGCATTGTAACTACAATTAAGACCATCCCACAAGTAAGCTTCGGGGAGACAAGGATCCCCTTGCCAGTTTCTCTTCACTCTATACATCGACTTGATATTCAATATAGCATTAACTGATATTGATATCCATTAGGAAAAGAGGAAAATGTTAATGTTATCGAGAACAACATAGTATTGTCCAAATACAGAGATGATGAGTAGTATAAAACTAAAAAAGAGTAGATATTTGTATCAAAATGCATACCATCTGTTTGATCAGTTCCTAGTTGCGAGAGCTCCGTAATCCGATAAAACTCCACGGCATTCAAAAGGGGTGGTAAGGTTGAATTTTTGGTTTGGTTAAGCCATATATAAATTTTCCCATCACTGGATACGCTGTCCGATCTGCTTATTATTGTGGTTGTTTCTAAGAAGCTTGGAACAAATGGTCCTTGAGACAAGTCATCATTCACATAGATATTGAATTCTCTAGATTCATTCGCTTGGAGTAACTGGATTTCAGCAAAATGAAGATAGAAATAAAATTTGAAGGTTGAATTTCCAGGGGTGAAGACGAGTCCCAAGTTTTTACTAGTTGCATTTGGGGTGTATGCATTACTCATGACAGGGGAGGGTACTTGGTAGATGTTCTTTGTAATGTTGTCCCCAGAGGTAGTATTTATGGGTGTCCATATATCTGTAGTGAAGGGTGACCACAAGCGATCATAAACATCCTCTTTGTACCTATTAATACAAAATGAAGAACCTTCCTTCATCAAAATCTTTCAGAAAAGTGCTTTAGGAGACAAAATATTTTCCATCTATATCATCTTAATTAGTTGTTGATAGTCCTAAATGAGCGTGTAGACCTGAACCACATCTTTTATTCTCATGTTTTATAGATACTATGTTGATGTGAAGTGGAGTTCACATGCATGATCAGGTCATAATTATTAGTGCGTATGGACTATTCTACCTAAATACACTTGGATGTGAATAGAACTTTTGATTCCTTAAGACATAATCGGGTTCAGTTTTTAATATTATACATCGTCATAGGTTGAAACTTTAAACTATTTATAAGTACTGATTGACACTTTCCTTCTTGAATTACATAGGTTGAAGTTTAAAGAGTTAATATTTGGCATTTTTAGCTCTTTAATTTACATGATCAAAACGAAAAAATTGGACAGATACTAATTTTGCTGATTTTTTTTAAAAAAAAATCATATAAGTACTAATTTATTTATTTGTAATCTTTAGTCAAAGATACTAAGTTTTTTCCATTTTGTTTATTGTTTTTTAGAAGAATATCGTAAATACTAATTAGATCCAACATAAGTTGTTAAAACAAATCTTATAAGTATTTATATCAAAGTGCACTAAAATATACACAGTACATAAAAGATGGAGGAAATTTGATTTTATATAATAAATTTAAAAACCAAAATTGGAAAATCCCGAATTTTGAAATTATTTGAAAAATCCCAGATTTATTTAAATACAATACCATTTTTAGAAATATTTAGAAAATACTACTTCTTATTAAATAAGGAGATACTTGAGATAGCCGGTCAAGTTACTTGAAGTAACCAATCATGTTATATGAGATAACCAGACTACTTATTTGAGTAATTCGATTGGTTATCCCAAATAGGTTATCTCGAATATCATTGAAAAATATCAATTTTGAATAAAATGTGGTATTTTAATAAATATTCTTTAAAAGTGTTATTTTTTTCGAAAAATATTTAGAAAGTGATATTTTTCTAAATCAATCCAAATGTTTCTTTCGAGGGCCATATAGAAATATGACCAAATTTTAGGCCTAATTTTGGTAAATGTCCATTTGTCAAATGTTATAGCAAAATGTCCGGTATATATGCTTATATACCAAGTATAAAATTTTATATACCAAGTATAAAAAAGTATATACTTAGTACATTTCAGCACAGTAACTAAAATTGATAGATATGTGTAAAAATATATATACCTGAATATTTAGCTATAAAATTTAAAAAATAGACATCTACTTAATCAAATTTAAAATATTGGTCATCCACCTAAATTTCTCTTTCAATTATTTGGACTTTAGGCCTGAATTTTTGTAAGAACCCCTAAAAGATACTGTTAGGAATCTCAATTCTATCCTTTTCTTTTTTTTTTTTTCCTTAATACCAAGGTACAAACTTAAATATATATGTATATGGTTGCCAATTCGGTAGGCATTTTTTTTTTACCTATGTGTAGGTAAATGACCAATTAGAAATTATCATAAATAAATTTATGAATACTTACCGACTAGAACAATTATAAAATTTGAAAAAAATAAAATGGCTAACCTGGATACTTGATTGATTGCTGGATTCAAATCATACCGCCCAAAGTTCACCAGTACCGATCCGGTTTCGTTTACGTTATACGATTGAGTGTTCCATGGTCTCAGCTCCAACACCGATATGAATGGAGTCCCGTAACCCGAGTTTACTAGACAAACATCTATACGATCCTCCGTAGGAAAAAATATGATCTCTTTTTCAACCCTAAACCATGGATACTGGGTAATGACTGTATCCCAAAGGTCAACCCCAAGATACAGGTCGAATGTCGGGGGTTGACCTTCGTTGTCGTAGTTTCCGTACATGAATCTCGCTCGGACAGCATATTTGGTACCTTTGCCTAGGGTGGGTTTTAGGGTGTAACAATTTCTTCTCCCCTCAGGGAAGCTTCGGACATTCCAAAACTGCTGTTCGTTGACTTGGACTTTATATGCATCTGCTATCACCCTGTTTACGCCATTCTCAGTGAAGCCTTCATCTGAAACGTAAGTAAAGCCCGTTGTGGCATCTATATAGTTTGATGTTGATGCTCCACAGTCTATACTTAGGAAACCTGAAAGTCGATCGATATAGCGATCGTCAGTAAAGTTGCTACTTACATATACATATGAAAAGGTTATTATGATAAAAAGCTTTGTGAAAGGTTATAATGCAAACATGCTTTACCTGTTTGATTCTGATCGGCATGAACTAAAGCAACAAGCATTAGCGCTGCAACGAGGAAATACTTGGAGCCCATATTTTCAGAGAAACGTTCACTTAATTTCTATAGGCGATCCGGATATATTAATCTTCCTTAATATAATTCATGCTCGGTCTCCTTAATTTAGTTTGTATGTGGTCCACTTGGCAAAAATAGTACTAAAACGACATTAGTCGTATTCATGCTCGATTGAAGATGTCAATATATTAGAGCTCAGCTTAATAATTCTTCGTACGCAAACGAATATTTAATGCAAAATGAGAAACTAATACAAAAAAACTCGTATATTTATCAGAGTTAGAATTCTTTTTAATATAATATATATATGGTTACCAATCCAGTAGGTAAATTTTTTTTTTACCTGTGTATAGATATATTTTTTTAACCATTAGATCATCATCTAACGGTGATCTAACGGTTATAATGATGTGCATAAAAATATGTGTATCATTATAATATTATTTTTCTCTCTTATTTTTTACTATAAAAGACATGTACGATAAGTTTTAATTTACCAAAATGATACTTATGTGTAGGTCAAAAAAATACCTAGTAGATTAGTGTGCTATATTTTTTTTTTTCTTTTTTTGCTGAAAGAAGACTTCAATAAGAAAGCAAGAAAAAGAAAGACCGAGAGGAAGCCACAACCACCCTCAAAAGCAAACTAAGACCCAGTCTCATGAAGATAATTAGAAAAGATCCCAGAAGGAACCTCAGAAACAAAAAAATGACCAAAACACATATTTGAAGCGGCCTAAGCAGTCGAGTTATGCGCTACATAATAATTGGTGTCCCTACAGACAAAAGAGAACTGAAAGAATTCAAAATAACTAAGAAGCAACTTTCCTTAGGACAATTAACAAGCTATGGCATTCTTACAATTACCCTCTATAACCACAGACTTCCAATTATTGACAATTGCGTGGTTGATGGCCAAGAGGATCGCTCTCACTTCAGCAACCAACGGATTTATTTCACTATATCTCTTCGTGAATAAATTCAGCACTGATCTATTTGGAGGTGGATCCACATTTAGATTGATGCAAGGAAGTGGTGGAGGTTGCCAATTAACCTGACCAAGTTTGCGAAGTCCACGAGCCGAACTCAGACCCTAAGAGTAAANGATCCAATGGCTAAAAAAAATACCTACACATAGGTAAAAAAAAAAAAAATACCTACTGGATTGGCAACTTATATATATATATATATATATAGCCTTGTGGCTTATAATTTCATTTAGGTAAATATTTTGTTGGAGAGAATAGAAATTGGATCTCCTTACTGGAATCAGGGCTTTTGACTATAATAATCTAACTGGTGTAACTAGAACACTTTACTTCACTTCGAGTTCTCTGGTCCGATCCCTCTGAATGGGCATTTGAGAGACCTGCCCAGTTCTTGCTGCTTGTGAGCTAATCCCTTTTCTTGCTTCGGGAGCACTGCCCGTATGCGAGTCAGTCAAATCCCAGTTCAATGTGAAAAAAGGACAAAGGAACGCGCATATAAGGAAAGCCAAAAAGAGCTATCATTGGAGCAAATTCCGTGTGAAGCGAGACAATCAACAACTTGACTTGTTTCCTATAGATGTAAGAAATAGAAAGTAGGTACAAAGACCATAACTTGATTACCATATCGGTGAAACTGATTTCTTTCTTCTTAATGTTGAAAATTCCAATTTTATTTTGAGTATTATATTAGAGTGTAAATTGTTATATATTTATTTACGATAAATTTTTCTTTCTTTTTTTTTTTTTCTTTTGTAAGAGAGTACTTATTTTTGTCAAGTTAGAATTATGAAGCAATATCATAGCGAAATTAATTGTGTTGTCATTTTTTTTTTTAGAACATAAAATGTGAAAGTATTTTTTTTTTTTTTTGTGGAACTATGTACATGTCTCACTTTGCCGCCGAAACTATTATAATTCTATCGATGCCCTTGGACTATAAAATGATCATTTTGTTAATTAAGTTAACAGAAAAAAAGTCATCTGGTGCTTGTTACATGATTTAAATTTGAAGGTCAATTTAGTATTTTTGGTAAAATAGAAAACACATATATATAATAAAGAAAAACACTAAAAACTAAAAAAATAAGAAAAATTAAACATATAAAAAAGAAAAAAAAAATTCAAGTCTTTCCTTCTTCTATCTGCAAATTACGAACACTATGTGGGTTGAACAATGCCGATAGATCAAGTCCTCCCACAAACCCTTTGTGACGTCGCCTTGGTCACCACTGTCTAAATCGAGGAGCTGAGGTCTCCAGAGACCAGAGGCCCGCAAGCTAATCTAGAAAACATCTGCAAAGTCATTTGAAATTGAGAAGGTTAGCACCAATATCGTACAAGGAGACTACTGTCTATATTTTGAGGAAGAAAAAAATATGAGAAGAGGGAGCATAACCCATAAGGCAGAACTGGTGGTCCTTTTTTTTTTTTTTTAAGTCTAATTATTTTTGGCATCTTTTAGGGGTTTGTCGTAAAGTTCGAGTTTTAACTCGATTTGAGTTTTTACCAAAACATATATTGATCCGCCCTTCAACAATGACAAATCATCCTATTGATTTGTTGATATCAATGTTCATCCTTGATTATTGTGGGTTTGCACTTTGCAGTACGAAAATTCCACTTTGCACGGGTGGGAAGTTGACTTTTATTTCTATTTTTATTTTTCTTTTTGTTCTTCTAATTTTTTAGTTGCTGCGTTTCTTGTTTTAGCAAATTACTAATTTGGTCTTCAAATTTAAATCACGAAAATTAGTTATTTTGGCCTCTGATATTCACTATCATTATGATTTTGTCTTTTTACTTTTGATTTTGTATTTAAGTACCTCCCAGGTGATAAATTTATTTTTCTTTTACCCCTCACTTTTGACTTAATATTTAAGTGCTCCTACAATGATAAAGTTGTTCTTATTTTGCCCCATCACTTTTGACTTTATATTCAAATGTCTCCTAAAATAATAAAGTTATTATTCTTTTATCCCCTCAACTCTAACACCATTACAAAATTATTAATGAACAATATCTAAATAATCATTTTACTTTTTAAATAGCTAATAAATATATTTTACTATTTTTTTATATTAGAAATTTTTAAAGAGCTAGTTTTTATGATTAAATAAATAAAATAAACGAAAAGAGGTAAAAGAAAAATAATTTTTTTAATAGTTATATTTGTATAATAAAAAAAAAATAGAGTAGTTTTGCATTAATTCATTACTGTCAAAATATTTTTAGAAGTTATATAAAAAAGAAAAAAAAAACTACATATATTTTCATATCCAAAAGACTTTCTAGAAAATAAAATGACTATTTGCCCACTTACTTTTTATGAAATAGTCATTTCATTTCATGAAAATATGAAAAATAAGATGACAAATTCATAAAATAGTTATTTTATTTTCTAGAAAGTCTTTCGGATATGAAAATATACATTTTTTTTACATAACTTCTAAAAATATTTTTACTCTAATGAATTAATGCAAAAATTACTCTATTTTGTCTATTTTTTGTTTTACATATACATATATAACAACTAAAAAAAATTATTTTCCTTTTACCTCTTTTCGTTTATTTTATTTATTTAATCATAAAAATTAGCTCTTTGGAAATGTCTAATATAAAAAAATAGTAAAAGATATTTATTAGCTATTTAAAATGTAAAATGATTATTTGACTATTGTCCAATAATAATTTTCTAAAGATATTAGAGTTAAGAGGGTAAAAGAATAATAACTTTACCATTTTAGAGTGCATTTGAATACTAAGTCAAAAGTGAGAGGGAAAAAAAAGAATAATTTTGCCATTGTAGGGGATACTTAAATATTAAGTCAAAAATGAAGGTGCAAAAGAAGAACAAATTTATCTTCTAAGGGCACTTGAATACAAAATCAAAACTGAGAAGATAAATTCATACTGATAGTGAATGTGAGGGGTGACTAATTTTCCTTTAAATCATGTAACAATAACATGAATTAATTTTTTGACTTAACTGACAGAAGGACAATTTTATAGTTCAAGGGCCATTGATATGTTATAGTTCACTGGCAAAGGTGAGACAATGTACGTAGTTTGTGTGTGCAATTTTGTTTCTTTAAAAAAAATAATAATAAAAACAATGATTAGTTTCACCGGTGGCCTCCTTTTTATGCTCTTTGTACTAGCTCATGAATTTCGATTTAAATAATATATTTCTATGTATACATTGACCATTAGGCTGAGTGGCACTTTAATTTGTGGTTTATGTTAGTTTTATAGCAAGTTTGGGTTTAAAAACACTATACGCTAACATTTTTCTTTACAACTGCTACATAGAAAAAGCGGTTCAATAGGTATAGGCCCTTTTAAGACCAAACGCCAATAAATATCCCAAAAGTAATAGCTAAATAACTCAGTTAAATACACATTCAAAATAAACATCAAAATTGTCCTCATCAAAGCCCATATTATTTTTGTTTTTTTTTCTAAATGTTTATTTATTAATTACGAGATTTTAAAATTATTTTTTAACATTTATGAGTTCATGAAATTGTAGAAAATGAACTGTATGGCTATTAATGAGAAATCACTCTCAAATATTACTTTTTTTTTCCTTCTTTAATATTATTTTCATATGTATCACTTGTTATGCTATTAACTAGCATCCTCATCAAAATCCACAATTCTTATAAATTTGAGAAAACCATGATTTTTAAGTAAGGGCACTTTGGTTTTTTATAAATTAGGGATTAAAATAAATAAAAATGACTGGAAATTTAATAAAATTTGAATGAGGGGTATAAGTGAGAGAAATTTTCGAAGTTGAGGTCAATTTCGGACTTATAAGGACTAAATTGAAGAAGAAATTCGAAACTTAGGGTCAAAAGGTAATTTTAAAAAGATGGGTCATCAGCCCCATAATTGCCACATGTAAAAAATCCCCTAAATTTTCCCAAATCTCTCTCTCTCTCTCTCTCTCTCTCTCTCTCATGCATCCTTCTTCTTCTTCAACCTTCTTCACTTTGCAACGCCAATAAACAGCTGCCGGTGTCACACTGCCAGTCGCCAAAAAATCGCCTGCAAAGCCACGGCGTTTCGTGGCTGAAATCCGGCGTTCCATCGCAGTTGGCCGCCAACCACTGCCGTGAATAGCGAGCTCGAGCTCTCATAAGTCTAGCTCGACGGGTCTCAGTCATCAATTTCTAGTAAACAAGCTTTGGTGAGTGCTTGAGTTTTTTGGCCGTTTTCGAAACAAAAATGTGGCGTTTGTGTAATTATTTTTGTGGAGTTCAATCATTGTTCATGAAATTTTATAGGATGATTGTATGGTTTAAGACATGATAAAGAGTGGCTGTTTTGTGTGGAATGAATAAATGAATTGTGAGAAAATCAAATATGAAACTATGGTATTTCTACAAATATTTTCAAAAATGGACATTTTTGAAGCTTTTAGAACTAGTTGCTATTAAAGCCCAAACTTAGGCTACGGGCCTCGAAAATGAAATTGGACTTCAGATTTGGACTAAGTGAGGTAAAGAGATGAGTTTTAATATATAGCATCAATAAGTTTCGAAGTGGCACAAAATTCGAGACACAAGGCTCGAGATTTTGTCTAGTTTTACATGCCACGGAAAGGATTTCTGCACTGTGCCAAAATTAATAAAGTTATATATCTAACTAAGCTATTTTGGACGCTAGGAATTCAGTGGTGGCATCTGTTTCTCAATTTGAGACTTCGTTGGGAAAGTTACCCCTCAAAGTGGGCTCACATGATTCTAAAACGACTTCTCGAGCGACCAGGTAACCTACGGGATATTCTACAACACCAATAGCTTAGCATAGCTATCAAGGCTAGGTAGGAGTTCAGTTACCAAATTTATACTTATTTTATTTTAAAATGTGCATTATGACCTATTTCTTAAAATTGTCGATTTTCATGGATTTAATTGATTTGATTTACTACAAGAAAAAAGGTCTACAGAATCGTCACTATAGATCAGATTGTCGCCACTATAGGTATATAGCGGCGACAAAGTTGTCATAATGTAGTCGTCACTATAAGTTGGTCGGTATAGACCCCTCATACCTATGATATATTTTGTTGTCATTATATATGACCTATAGCCACAACAAATATCGTCACTATAGACACATTTTGTTTTAAAAATAATATAAATTAATACCAATAACCATGACAAATGTCGTCACTATAGATGTCATAGATTGTAAAAGAAAATATAATTATTTTAATTAATCTAAATTAATTCTTAAATCATTATGTTTAAAAGATAAACAATAAAGTTATACATACAAGAATTATATTCAATCAGAAAAAAAACTAAAAAAAATAATAAACCTCAAAATCAAAGTCAAAAATTAAAACTAATAATCTTAAATAAACATCTTCTATACTCTAAAATCAAACTATTAATAAATTTCATAAACCAAAATATATATTTCACAAAAAGTATATTCAATCTCAAATCAATAAATGCGCCACAAAATTATAACACAAAATCCACATATTCATATAAATACCTAAAACATCAATCAATCTATATATTCAAAAAATCAATTAAACTACATTAGAATTTAGGGAAACTTACCTCTCTAATGAAGAAAAAATTTGAAATCTAAAATAACACAAACCTGAGTAACAATTAATCAAAGAAACAAAAAATTAATATTTATAACAAAATATTTATACAAATACATAAAAGAAAAAAAAAACTCGATATGCATATTATATGAATATGTATTAGTGAGAAATGAGAGGGAGTGAGAGAGTGAAAATCAGAGAGAAAGGATGAGAGGGAGTGGAGTTTAGAAAGAGTGAGTAAATGAATGAGATGATAGAAAAAGAAAAAGAAAAATGTCGCCGCTATAGATAATGAAGCCGCCGCTATAGTCCGAATAATATCGCTTCATTCAAATTTTTAAATTGAGCGCGGTAAACTTTACCGCTCAAAATTTCATTTGAAACCAATAGCGACGACTTAAGTAAAATAAAAATAATTTATTAACTTTTTTAAATTTAGAGCGGTAAACGTTATCGTTTAAAATTTTATTCAACAGGTTAAATATATTAAATTAATTATTTAATTTTTATTTTTTGTACATTTAAAATAAATTAAAATTTATTAAATAAAATTTATAATGACGACATTTAGGTTAAATATTTTAATTTTTCTTTTTTTTATTCTTTTTACCTTTAAAAAAAATTAAAATTTATAAAGTAAACCCTATAACGATGATATTTGTCATCGCTATAGAGTGTATAGTATAATTTTTAGCATGAGATATGGTGCTATTTTTGCCCGCCAAGACTATAGCAATGACATAAAAATGTCATCGCTATAGAGGAACCTATAGCGACGACATCACCCTATAAAAAAAATTTATAGTGACGACATTTAGATTAAATATATTAATTTTTTAGTTTTTAATTCTTTTTACCTTTAAAAAAAGTTAAAATTTATTAAGTAAACCTAATAACGACGACATGATGTCGTCACTATAGATGTCCTTACTATTAGGTATTTGGTGAACTTGTGAACTGTTGAGATATATTGGATTGTTCTGGGATTGGATTGTACGGTTTTTATGCAGGTTTAAAATTTTGGTTTTGAGAAAATACAACCGTTATGCTATCCGATTTTCAGTAAATCCCATAATAATACCAAATGAGTTTTAAAGCATAATTTTCTTGATATACTTGATGCATGGTTATTACACACTCTATGGTATATTGTACCTACCATAGGATTATACACTTGAGTTCTATTTTTGCATCATTGTATCTTAAATCACTGGTGAATTCCCGCAGCACAAGGTGTGAGACCTAGGCCCTTATACAGGATTTATTGACACACTTTCCGGTAATATCTGGATGCTGAGTACCTCTAATAAAGATGTATTATAGGACCGTGATAGGAGGATGAGAGCTCATTCATATACTTGGTTGAATTATGATATGTATAACTATGTGACTTTGGTTTTGATTTTGAATACGTGATTACTCTTGATTTCTATCATTTTATAAACTTGATTTATAAATAGATTTGGAAAGGTACTAGCCATACAGGTTTGAAAAGTTGCATTCATTCCAAAAAAAGTAATTGAATTTCTACTTACCGTATGAATGCTCACCTTTTATCTTTTTCCTTCTCAGGTAGGTGCAGTGTGAATTGGGCAACTCTGGAGCAGAGTGATTAGAAGAGGAAGCTGTTACTAGTTTAGTAGTTAGTAACTACTTAGTAACTCTTATTTTGGATTTATAATAATACTTTAAGGCTTATACTTTGGATTTAGCTTGTATTACTTATTATGCATACTTGTGATGATGATACATGGATATGTTTCATAGGTATTATTAATAGTCTTGTCTAGTGATGATCACAAAACTGTGAAAATTCACAATTTGAAATATCTTTATAAACCTTTACAGAAGGTGTCATTTTTTCGAAACCAACTGTTGTTTTTCTGAAAAAATAAAGTTTCTATATTTTTCTAAAACAACTTATGAATTTCCACTTGTGAAATTCTCCTTCTGCCATTGGCCCGGAGTTTGGGTCGCGATAAAATTAATGTCCATTTTGTATGTTAATTAAGAGTTTTTTTTTTTTAATTTCTTTTTAATGTTTATGAGTCTATGAAGTTGTATAAAATGAACTTTACCGCTATTAAAGGAAAATCTCCATTGAATAGTAAATCTCTGTCATCTCTTGGTATATCCATGTATGAAATAGGTAAATTTCCATATATACCAAAATTTACTGATGCAATGTATCATTTTCAAGTTAGATATATATCAAATTTCTAAGTAGATCTACTACGATCAAATAAATTTCTACAAACTCAAAAGACTCAATTTGTAAAAGATATCTACTAAAAGTCAAGATCATGATATATCGGAAAATATACTAAATAAATAGCTTGATACACCAAGAGAAAAAATGATATATACTATTTGGTGGTGATTTCAAGTCAATATGGCCGTAAACGACAATGAAAAAATAGAAAAAGGAAACTAAAACCTCCTAACTTACAAATGGAGATTTATAATTAAAAAGAGTGATTAAGCTGTACATTAGTGAATAGGGTCATTAACTAGTACGTACCAATTTAAATAAATAGACATACACCATAAATTCTCTACGAAAATAAGCCCCAAATATTGATTGGTTCAAAGGTGAGATATCGTATTTAATCCCAAAATCAACAGAACGATAACGAAAATAAGAAAGTAAAAACAAACAATTATGGTAAAGCTTGGACTTTAGGTCTTTATTTGTTTATTTATTTGCTGATAATGAAGCTTGGATTTTATCTAGTATTTTAAATGTAGGGAATGGACCTGATTAGGGGTCATTTGGGACAAAATGACTATTTTTACCGCCATTTCTCGAAATGACATTTTTAGAGCCATCGTAATTAATATTAATTATTGTTTTGCCAATCACAATATTTATAAAAAAAAATATATGACCTTTTATATTAGGACTACCTAATCAATAATATAATGTGTATTTATTGCTAATATTATGATTGTTAGATTTGTAGAATCTAATTATATCGGCGAAGATTGCTCAAGATAAAATATTGGGTTTTACACACATGCGGATTGAACTTTGTAATCCGTAGAGTTTCAGAGAAACGTGAATACAAGATTTTCTTTATAAGTCCTGTTCTTAATTAATTATAATGAAAACATCCGGTGTGATCAATGTAGTACTCATATGTTGAGAGTAAACCATTATGAATCTTCATATATTTTCTTATTTTCTGCTTTTATCTTGATCGGTAGTAAATGATTAGGCACATTAATCTATAGCAGGACAGTCTTAAAAGGTCATTTTACAACATACTTTCTAAAAAATCATTCCAAAAACACTACTAATTAGGTCCATTTCCATTATATGTGTATGTTTCATTTTCTTATTGAATTATTGTTTTTTTTTTTTCTTTTTAGAGATGTTAGCTCGGGAGGAGTGATTTCTTAGATGCCAACTTAACAAGTGAGATGCTCAAGGCTTATCCTTCTACTTCTTTAATGGCTTATCGTTCTAGTTCTTCTCTAAGTCACGTATTATTTATTAAAAAAAGTTTCTTTTTTCGATTATGTTTAAATTAATGAAATTTAATTGGACACAGTTCACCGTCCTTTTTTTTGTCTTTTATTTTCAGAAGTTTGTTTGATAAGTTTGCCCAAAGTTATTAACTGTGTAATTTGAGAGTTGGATGAGTTTTATAAGCGGTTTACTAATTTGTAACTGTCTAAACCATTTTTTTTATATTTGAGAAAACTGTCTAAACCATTTTAGGATCAACTGCATTCACCAATTCAAGCCGAATATTAATTTGCAATTGGCAGCGTATACTTTCTTCGACACTTCAATTTTCGGAATAAATATCAGAATCAAGTAGTATTAGTAGACTTTTTGGTCCACTAGGTCTAATTTATTGTACTCAGTGTAATTTACTTAAGTAATGTTTTCTTTCAATGAGCACGCAACACTTTTGGTTTTTGAATTAAGTTCACGATTACTGGTTGTCGTTAGTTGCACCTGCACATTAAGTCAAAAGTGGCTCCTTAAGAAATTTTAAATTTAAGACTGTATCTTTTTCCGCAAGATTCAACATAAGCATTGTATTTGTGTTAGTACCTCAAAAAAAAAAAAAAAAAAAATCCAGTTGTGTAAGTACGCAATCATCATGATGCGCTTCAAATATACTAGTAAAATATTTCGGGCGAGCTTGTCACAGGATTCAAAATATTTTAAATAATGTTGGTAATTAGTCAGAGGATATGCAAATTAGAGAGTAGAGACGTCTATGGGGTGTTGTTTTACAGGTACCTATATAAGCAATCGATCATCATCAGTAGAAATTACTACTAGGTCATAATATTTCTATAATTTGTCACATATATAGGGCACCAATCTTTGTCACATATATATGGCACCAATCTAGTAGGTGTTCTTTTTTTATTTGTTCATAGATATTATTTTGTCTAATTAAAATTTATCACGCACGTCTTTTTATAACAAAAAATTGAGAGAAAAAATATTAAATAATAAATTTTTATTTTTTTATTTTTTTTTCCAACTACTCAAATCATGATAGCCGTTTGATAATGATCAAAGGCTAAAAAAATACCTACTGAATTGATAACTATATATATTGATTTGACTTCGAAAAAGATGATTAGTAGAACTCCATAAATATTGATATGTAACTTGCAATATTAATGCACTTCTAAACTAAAATGATGAAGTGACAAAACAGCGACTTCTATTTATTTCAAACCACTTTTTTAATCATTCTAGAATAAAAGAAGAAGTGGGTGACGCCATTTTTCCTTTCTCATTTGCTAAGACTAATAGGTAGGCATGGCATGAACCATGATCATATGGTTATGTTTTTACTCATTCAATTCAGTTCAGCATATATAAAACTTTTTCTTTGTGGTAGTTGGAGCATTATTTTAATTTTAACTATTATGGCATCAACTATGATCATATGGTTATGTTTTTACTCATTCAATTCAGTTGAGCATATATAACGTTTTTCTTTTGTGGCAGTATTGGAGCATTATTTTAAATCCAATTTTTACTCATTATTTTAGTTCTATGGAAAGAGATTCTAGCTAACTCCTTATATTAACTTTACTAATTAATATATGGTACTTCCATATGGAATTAATTAGCAATATTATATATATATATTATTATCTATAGATCGATCCCTCCAAATTTTGACTTTAGCTATTGCCCCGCAGCTAGAGCTAGCGTTAGTGCAGTACACTAACAAGATAAAAACGAAAATTAAAAAAAAAATCCCATATATTAGTAAAAATATACCAGTTACAATTTTGGGCTTTATTAGGAGTGCAAAATGTATCATTCGATCAACTTGTCAAATCAGGTTAAAATTAACCATTTTGACACATTCCCTTGATTTTGTCGTTTTTTTAAATCCTAGAATGACTAAAGTACTCTTGGTCAATTTTTATATTATTCATTAAACTTACAATCAAATAACTTACACGCTAAATACTGGAAAATATTTTACAAAATTCTACAAAAATTTCATTTTTTTAATGTTTAGTTTTAGAGTTAAAGGGGTAGTTTGATGATTTGACTAACATTGACTGAGAGTACTAGTGTTATTGCACAATATAATTTCTATTAAATCTAATTAACAAGGGATAATTTTGATCAAATTTAGCAAACTGAAGAGATGCATTTTATATTCCTAAATATACAGGACTAAAATTGATATTTTGCTAAAAAACAATAGCAACTTGTTTTGGAGTATGACAAAATTTTTATAATTAGTCTCTAACTAAATATTAAGTCACAAAATATTATGACAATAATGCAATATAGAGAAAATTAAGAAAATATGACGTGTCAAACTTTCATTGGACAAGAAAGGACCACACATCCTAAGCCAAGTGTCAATTTCTTATTGGAAATTTGTCAACTTTATACCACATCATTAAGAAGCTCGTGCTACATCACCATGACGCCACGTGTCGCAATAGTATTGGGCCATGTTTGTCGCTCTTGAATAAATGACACATCCTTGATCATAAGTGTCAAGCTATTAGATTTATACACAACAAGATGAAGATATATGGCTGTTGGAAATATGCCCTAGAAAGTCATTTTTTCGTTTATTTTAAACAATGTTTATTGGATTTAAGTATTATCTATTTGTTATTAATAAATTCTGTATTGTGTCCCAATTATATACATGTAATGTTTATATTTTCTATTATGCAAACATCTAAAAGTTTTCATGACTAATAATGAGTAATAAAGAATTATTCGTATGAAGTGTTCACATGTGGAAGACGAAATTCTTTATTTCATCATGTAAAAAATAAAAGGTTCACATTCTGCAAATAAAGATGGAATACTTTATTTTACCATAAAATGTAATATTGTTTATTTCATTGGGATTGATGAAGTCATCAATCATCGAAATATTTGATTTCGGATAGAAACACTAGTACATTATAAGAAAGTTATAAGTGCATTGAACTAGATCAAGTGAAAATAAAATTTGAGGTTAAGCGTCATAACTCAATATTCTATCTTTCATTAATCTAGCACTATTATAAGATTACCTTAATCCTAGTGATTGTCGGACTTTTTCTTGTGAGTTTTATCTTTTTGTCTTACTAAAAAACTAGTTCCAATTATATAGTTTGAACTCTGGTATATTGGAAGATGAGATTTATGAATTGACAAGAATACTCTTCATGATTTAGACACCATGCATATAATGTCAGTTTGAGTTTTTTCAAAAACTTGGATAATAAAAAACTAGGCGCTATGTATTCATTTTATTAATATGACTGTGTTTATATAAGCAGTTACAAATACCGTAGTCAATTATTATCCTTTAGATAAAAAAATGGCAACTCAAAAGTAAATATTACTAAAAAGGTAATATAGTAATTTCACCTCACTAATACGATATTGCATCGGAGGTATATCTAGAGGTATAATATATGCTAAATGGATCAAGTTAATTAAAGTATTAATTAGCTTCACAGAAAATATATGATATTTAGTCTAAGAGTGCAATATTGGGCCTATAGTGGAGTGATCCAATATTAATGGATAAGGCTAAGTCATAATTAAGAGTTAATTATAACTATGGGTAATTGGTCTATTAGAGCTTAGACTACTTGGATCCATAAGGTACTCTGTTTAACTCACACGTAGTCTAATAATTAATTGAATAGTTAGTTAAGCCCAATAAGCCTATTAGGGTTTACACTTCTCTAATACTCAAGAGAAAAGTTTTTCAAAGCCTCTATACAGTAGCCACACACCTACTACAAGCACAATAACTGTGTTTAATGTGAAACAGAGAGAAAAAGAGAAAATGTGAGAGAACCAAGCCACTACGAAAGACATCTCGTGTTCATTTATGACCGCCGAGGGAGAGCTATATACCTATGGTCATAGATGTGCAATCAAGGAGAATGAAGAGCATATTCAAAATTATCTGCTCATCTCTCTTTGGGAATCAAGAAGGTATCCACATACAATATTATTCAATGGGCTCAAAAAAATAGACAGAAAAACTCAATAGTTTTGAAGCGTTTCCAGGTTTTATCTAAACCAAGATCCATGAATTGATTTATGTTAGATCAATAATCCTACGTTTTATTTTGTAAATTTTCAAGAAAAATTTCAAAATACCGATTTCTTCTGCATTCTTGATTTGTTTACAAAACTACGGAAATCATTTTTGGTAAAACTATTTTTCGAAATCATTTTTTCGGAATTTCCAGTAATTAGTACCAAAGCAAAGGTTTTTGATGATCTGGCATATCATGTTCATGTTAATTCTCTTGCGTTTGATGATCTTTGGTTTCCATGATGATCTCTTTGATTATGTTTGGCCTTGTCTACATTTATGAGTACGCTCTATTATGTATGGCGATTAATTGATTTTAATGAGTTTAAATGATAATCAATTAGATATTACTATGAGTTTATAATCATGTGTGTTTCATTTTTGATTATTATTCTAGTATGTTCCTGATTTTTTATGTGTTTACATTTTATGTACTTGATAACACTGTAAGTAGAAAGTTATTTGACGTTTAATTGTGTTTTAGCTTTTGAGAATAACTGTTTAATAATTAAGTTATGGATTTTCAATTTAAAAAAAATATCGGGTTTGAAACGGTACAAGGTGGTGCACGACTAGGAGTTGTATGCGCCGTAGTGAGGAGGCCTGCCACCCACGCATTGGCCCTATGGGACTAGCCCCTCATGCTGGTCTTGCGTGTGGCACCCCGTGCATTGGCTGCACGGGCGTTGCCCTACTCCCGTGGTCGTGCGGGCCTCGCCCCACTTTTGTGAGCCATTTTTCCTTGCATGGTGGTCGGGCGGGTGCTTCTCGAGCACGTGGATGCACAAGATTTTTTCTGTCATGGCCACAGGGTGTCTTGAGGCTATCGTTTTTCCGGTGGCTCCCCGTTTCGTCCCGTTCCGGCATTCTGACCGACATCTCAATGCTGTTGACATTAGATTATCCATTTCAGATAATTTCTTATTTTAAATTTTCATATTTGAATTTCAAATTAGATATGGTTTAGAAAATTTGAATTAGTTACTTTATTTAATTTTTGAAATTAAAATTTAGTTACTAATTTGATAGGATCAGATCCTTTCAGAAAATCTTATATTATCTAAGTTTGAAATTTAAATATTTGAATTTAAATTAAGGATAAGATCTTTAGTTTATATAAAGATTCAAATTAAGGATAAGATCCTCAATTTAAATAAATTCAAATCAATGATAAGATCACTTGATTCATGTAAATTTAAATGACTATTTAAATGTGATCAGGATCACATATTTAAATAAATTTGATTTCAAATTTAAATTAAGATAAGATCCTGTTATTTAAGAAAATCAAATTATATCAAATATCATTATCAAATAATGACTATTGATAATTAATTTAAATAAGTAGAAGATTATTAATTAGATATTATGTGACAATATTTAAAATTTTCAAATTCAAATATTAAATTAGATATTTCCTAAAACAATTATGCATAATTAGTTGTTATATTAAATTTGAATTTGATTTGAATTAGAATTTAGAGATATTCTAGGGGATTTAAATAGTTAAATCTTTGACTACTTAAATTTGAAACTTATGAATGTTTTAAATTAAGATTACAAAGAATATCTTATCTTACCAAATCTATTTAAATTTGAATTTAAAGTTAGTAGTTTAATTTAATGAGATTAAAATAGATAACTGAAAATTATAAGATAATTTCTGATTTGGCTAATGCTTCCCACGTGCAGCACAAGGGGCCAACAATCGCCTGGTAATCGCTCAGTCTGTTCCAGTAACACACACATGTCAAATGTGCTAATCAGCCACTTGCTAGTAACTGCTCAGCCTTATCACCACGCACATATGTCAAATGTGCTTGGACGGTCAACTGGTGGTAACTGCCCTCAAGAAGTGCTGGCGCACGATGGCTTGTCCAGTATGGCCCTGGGTAGTTGGGGGTGTCAACTGCCATGCATGCTTGCATGCATGCTTATATATACGTGATTGATTGGTAGAGTCACCAAGAGTGTGGTGTCCTACACTTAGTCTTGTATTCCCTTTTTGTGAATTAATAAAGAGTTGGAAAGAGTTCCCGTATGTTGGCTGTCGTGTATTCGTACTTACTGATACGTGCATAGTCTATTGAGTGTGTAAGGTAAACACTTGAGCGTGTGTGCTAAATAGTGAGACCCGATTGTGTGTGTGTGTTGGAGTTGTGGCTGGAGTGTTGTGGCTGACTAAGATTGGTTCTTAGTTCCATCACAGGAAAAAGTTCGTTGAGAGAAATTAACCCCGTAACTTGTTATTTATTTTTAACGAGATTAAAAAAAGATGATTAGATATTATGAGATAAATCTAAATTTAAATTTATGTGATTGGATAATATTTCTATGTTAATTATTTGATAATTAATTTATGATTTAAAATTCAAATTTTGAATTTAAATCTTGAGATAATATAGGAGATTTAATAAGATTAAATTTTCAAATAATTATCTATATTAATTATAATAATTAATTTAAAGATTTGGAATTCAAATGTCGAATTTAAATCTAGAAATAATCTAACAGATTTAATGTGATTAAATCTTCAGATAATCAATATTCATTATGTGATAATTAATTTGAAATTTGAACTTTAAAAGTTAAATTCAAATCAATAAATATTTGTCGAGATTTAATTTGATTAAATCATCTACGTATCTAATCTAAATCTTGTGAAGATTTTAATTAGTAAATATCTATGTTATCCAATTTAAATTTAAATAGAAAGTTTACAGTTTTATTTTAATGAGATTAAAATAATTATTAAAAAATTATGAGATATTTTTAAATTTGAAAATCCAATCAGTGGGAGATATTCTAGTTATAAGATAATTAAATTTATAATTCAAAATTTAAATTCAAAAGTTGAATTCAAATTTTGAAATATTCAAGGAGATTTAATTTAGATTAAATCTTTAGATTAAATAGATTAGATTTTGTGAAAATCTTAATTATTTAAACTTGAACATTATCTCTCATAGTTATTATTTAATAAATCTTTTATAAAAAGATTGTTCAATTATTAAATAATAATAATACTAAATTGATTGATAATCATTAACTTTTCTATTTCAATAAATTCTACCAATATTTGGTTATTATATGAATAATATTGCGTGCATATTCTATATAGAGTATTTAACTACATGATATTAATAACATATCATATAGGATAGTAGAGCTGCTCATATGCAAAATATGAACAGCTTATATAATTGATTTTAGGTTACTAAGTAAGTTAGATAACTGGATAAAATTATTAAATCCCTAATTATAAAATATTGAGTGTGAGAAGGTATGAGATACCTATGGTCTCCATTGTTGGTTCATTACGTACTAGGATGAGCTTCGCCTTAGAATCTTACTGAGCTCCTATAGGAGGATTTTTGTCTAGGCAGTACTCGAAATAAATTTCTTAAGATAAGGTATTAGGTGGATTATATGAGACTGATCAATAGTAGAAGACAGTCTTATATAGAAAGCTTAATTACTGAAACAATGGTTACACACTCAACTTGAAATACCGATATCTTCCTATAGGAGTACTTGTTAGTAGAGTAGAGGACTGAATTAAATGGTAGATAGAAATATGGGATATGAGATATTTGTCTTATTTTCTAAGTAAGATTGTTTCAGTTTGACTTGTTAATTGTATGACTTCCTGTAGGAGGCTTGTAATTAATGGTAAGTTGAATTACCATGAATATTAGTGATAGCTTTAGGGATACTACTTCACTTTCATATTGTAGATTTTATTTTACATTGTGTTAATTATTCGAAATATTTATTACATGATGTTTGCTATTTGTTTAAGTAGATATGTCTTTAATTTCTTTACCCACTGTACTCATATACACATAACTTGTATAGTTAAACTATGTTGTCTGGATTAATATAACCTGGATTTAGTGCTTATGACTGATACGTTATTAAGTTTTTACTCTTATATATTCGTCCACATTCACTGATAAGACTAGTAAAGAAAAATAAAGCATACATATAATGGGAGAATTCCAAGATAGTTCATTGATACACGTTGATATACAATGTTCAATATGTTACCGCATAAAATTCAAGGAATTCAAACCACTACAATATTATGCTAAATCTCAATGAGATACCTAATAAACATCTTTACTAAGCTAAAGTAGCTGTAAGTGAATTTTCTAATTTTTAGCTAAAAGGAAAATATTTGCTATATAGCACTAAAGGATATTAAAAGAAAATTATTAAGGATACCCATACAATATTTGATTGGAAGGCAATAACAATTTATTGTTCATTAACTTATTTTAGTAGATGATTTAATGAATCTTGGATAAGATTTAAGAATCATTAATCATGTTTGTATGTTTGTTGCAAAAGGGTTCTAGAAAACTAAGGAGGTTTAGTGAAGGCAAGTTCACTAAGAGTAAAGACTATAATAGCCATAATGTCTGTAATTAAATTGAGAAATATTTTAATTTACATTTGATGAATTTATGATTTGGGATATTAAAAATTGTCAAGCATTTAAGAGAAATTTAGTTTGTGTTTCATATTTGATGAAGCACTATTATTCTGTTTGTCTTGAAGACAAAGTTTCCACATGAAAGAATAATATTCTTAATTGTACTGAATGACATTTTTATTGCCCTAAATTATTCTCATTTATGTGACAATTAAATGATGAGAATGAACGTGATAAACCTAATTATAAGAAAGTGAGTAAGTACTAACAATAAAACATACTTGTACATTGGTTATATTAACCTAAATATGATCCAAATATTGGTTAAGGATAGACATCTAAACTTGTTAGAAGCCAAAAAATCACTAATCTGCGAATCCTATCTAGAAGGTAAAATGACTAAAAGGTCCTTTATTAGAAAAGACCTAAAAGTGTAAGAATATTTAAAAATAGTACATGTTGTAGTCTGCGGGCCCTTGAGCAATCAAGCCCAATGAGGTTTTGAATATATCATTATGAATAATTATTCAAAATTTTGTTATGTTTACCTAATGTTACTGCTGATTGAATTCTTTCAAAAAGTTCAAAGAATTGAAAGTGGAAAGCAAAAAGCAATTAGGAAAAGCATAAAGACTCATCGGTTGGATTGAATTGTTGAATACCTCTATAAAGAATTCTTAGGAATATCTCGCAACAATGAAAATTTTTGCCTGTGATTAAGTTATTGTTGAATTATTCATTATTACAAAATCTTTTGGGATACATCTCAGAGATAGTGATATACCTACTAATAGAGTTCTATCTAAGTCAATACCTAAGACATCATTTTAAAATTTGGAAAGGATATAAAGCTAGTTTACATATTCATATTTGTAGCTGTCCAACATACATATTGAAAGAGAAAATGACTAAGTTAGAATAATAATCTGAATTATATCTATTTATAAGATACCTAAAAGAAATAGAAATATGTTACTTCTATAGTATTGAAGGAAGAAAGTATTTATTAAAACAGATGTCTCTTACTTAGAAGAAAACTATATAAAGTATTTAGTCTCAAAGTAAGTTATTTTTTGAAGAATTAACTGATGATATAATCAGCCTATATATTAAAAATAGAATAGAGTAAATACTTAGGAAGGATAAATCACTAGAAGATTAACATATATCAGATCCTTATTATAGTGGAAGGATTGTGAGGCAATCTGATAGATATTTGGGAATAGGAGAGTCCTATATCCTAGAATATCTGGTTACTTTATCTACAAAGAGGAAATAGATGATGTTGATGTAGATCTCTGGTAGAAGGCAATAGAATCAATATTAGAGTCTATATACTCTAACAAAATCTAGGATCTTATAGATCCACCTAGAATGATAAAGCCTTTTAGGTGTAAATTAGTCTATAAGAGAAAAAGAGGAATAGACAGGAAAGTAAAGACTTTCAAGGTAAGTTAGTTACAAAAGGATTATATATAGAAAGAATGTCTATTCTATTATTATATCGTCTATTTATATACTCTTTTCTATAGTTGTATCTCTTGATTATGAGATATAATAAATAGACATCAAAAGAGCTTTCCTAAATAGCAATGTTGATAGCTGTACTTAACAGATACAACAAGAGGGATTCATTGAAAAATGACAAGAAAGCAAATTTTATGAAACTTTAGAGATCTAATTTATAGACTTACTAATTGTTTAGAATTTATCGATTCGATCGATACATAGATGAATCTTGTATCTATAAATGATTCAGGACAGCAAAGTGATTTTCCTAATATATATATATTGATGATATACTAATCATTGGAAATGATGTAGGATGACAATCATCAATAAGAATTTGGTTAGTACAATAGCATAATATTTATTATGCTCTTGGGATAGTAAGTTCTTACTAATCCAATCCAGAACCTGAATATAGAATTATAGTCAAGCGTATCCTTAAGTATCTTCAAAGAAATATGAATTATCTGCTTGTCTATTCTGGAGAAATATCTGACTTTTGTTAGATATATAAATTCAGATACTTGATCTAAAAATATACTCCAAAAGATCAACATTTTGTTATGTGTTAACCCTAGTAGGGAGATGTTATAGTAAGTAAGATAGCATTTTCAGAAAACTTTACTGATCTTTTTACCAAGTCTTTGACAATCAAAGTATTTAAGGATCACCTAGAAAGAATGGGATTGCGTGATATATTATTTATGCTTTAAAAGACAAGTAGGAGCTTGTTAGTAATATGCCCTAGAAAGCAATTTCTTTATTTGGCATTTTAAACAATGTTTATTAGATTTAAGTGTTATCTATTTATTGTTAATAAATTCCGTATTATGACCCAATTATATACATGTGATGTTTATGCATTCTATTATGCAAACATTTAAAAGTTTTCATGACTAATAATGAGTCATAAATAATTATTCGTATGAAGTATTCACATATGGGAGACTAAATTCTTTATTTCATTATGTCTAAATAAAAAGTTCATATTCTGCAAATAAAGATGGAACACTTTGTTTTGACATAGAATATAGTGTTGTCGATTTCAATGAGATTGATGAAGCCTCTAATCATCAAATTGTTTGATTTCGGATAGAAACACTAGTGCGTTATAAGAAAGTTATAAGTGCATTGAATTGGGCCAAGTGAAGAATTTGAGGTTAAGTATTGTAACTCGATATTCTATCTTTCACTAATCTAGTATTATTGCAATATTACCTTAATTTTAATGATTGTCAGACTTACTTTCATGAGTTTTATCTTTTTGACTTACTAAAGGACTAATTTTGATTATATGGTTCGAACTCCGGTATTTTGGAAGATGAGATTTGTGAATTGAGGAGAACGCCCTTCATGATTTGGACACTACGCATATAATGTCACTTTGAGTTTTTTTAAGGACTTGGATAATAAAAAACCAGATGCTAGGTATTCACTTTGTGAATTTGACTGTGTTTGTATGGGCAGTTATAAACACTGTAGTAAATTATTATCCTTTAGATGAAAAATGGCAACTCAAAGGTAAATATATACTAGAGGAGTAATATGGTAATTTCACCTTACAAGTACGACATTGCATAGAGGGTATATCTGCAGGCCTAGTATATGCTAAATGGATCAAATTAGTTAAATTATTAATTAGCTTCACAGAATATCAAACCTGTAGACCATCCTTGTCAATATACATATATATTTATATATATATATATATATCCAATATTAGTACTTGTATATACATATATCTATATTTATATATTATTATTATTATTATTATTTTATGTAGTTTTTGGGAATACTTAAGTACTCACCCTATTATTTTCTATTGTTAAGATTACGCCCAAAAAAATTTATTATTTATTGAATATTTCAGATATTTAATGAAGTAATAATTTATGCATAGTTTTTGTCATAATGTTTTGATTATTGGTACAATAATAAATATCAAAAAGGTTCCATGATTTATTTATTAGGAAAATATTTTAATAAAGTTATTTATTAAAGTTAAGATATATTTTCTCTAATTAAATCAAAGAAGATTGTTCACAACTAATAAAAGAAGCTGGTTACTTCTCTTGGATCGTGTTGCAAGACTTTGTACATTTATAGTATGTCTTAATCTATACTGATGTGACTATGTGCAAAAGTCTTAGTGTGTAATATTGAACATGGACCATGTAAAATATGTTCTTGTAATAAGTACCAATGACAAGAACATATTCTCACAAACTTGATAATTAATGCATGTCTTTCTTAATCTTAAAATAAATGATGAACCCGTATTTATAACTTGTATTATTTGAGATGTTAAAAAGTACGGATCAAGAAATTGACGATCTAGATCCTGATATTTTCGTAATACATTATTATATACATTGGGAACATATATTTATAGATATAGAATCAACAACTCTATTATATAGAGAGGTGAATACCGTCTTGAGGAGCTATAAATGCTTGGATAATTTAAATTTTAGCTATTAATTAATAAAATTGGATATTTTATGAATTGAAGATTTTCTATAAATCTGGTCATCCATTAGATATAGTCTTGTATTAAGGAATTGAAAAATATAATTAGAGAGATAAAATAATAATTTTATCCAGCTCCAATTATCGAAATTCATGTGGAGATATACTTGCACATGTTAATTATCTGATGGACATAATTTTAATTATAAAGAATATTATGATATTTATTTAATCCAAGTGTATAGTTTAGACTAAAAGCCTACAAAAGGCTCCTCCCACCCTTCTTTATGTGTTACGTTCTATTTTGATTGAAACATATGGTTATTGTGTGCACAAAAAAATGAGAGAAAAGTGGGAGAGAAATTCTCAGAGCCACTATTCGAGGCTATTAGAGTTCTTAGATTCTCACTTAGAGGTTGACCAAGATTGAGTTGCCCATTCACCTCTGCAGTTACAGGCTTGGTGTATAGGAAGGAAGACTCTTTGGTTGAGGTATACAATTTTTTGCATGTATTTAGATCATAACAAAGATCCTAAAAGATTTTACAAATAATTATAATCCAAAATTTTTTTTATTTTCTATGCTTCTGCCCATCTTTGATTTTGTCACATTTTTTATAAATTATGACCAACATCTATTGCTCTAAATATTTGCAGGGTGCAAATTAACCAATTATATATTGTGCTAATATTTAAATTCTACATTTTAAGTTCCCATAGATTCGTGATTTTGAGTTCTTTAACAATTTGAGTCGTAGCATATACGACCCTTGTTTGCAACCGTTCACTTTAAATTCAGTACTTTTATTTTCTTTTATCTTTAACAAAATGGCTTGAATCATCTGTGTCAAAGATCTGACTTTTTAAGCACTTATTTTTAGTATTACTCATTTATATTTTTGATCGAATAGCTGGAGTCATCTGTGTCAAAAAATTTAACCATATTTTTATTTGTGTCTGACCATATAAACGATATCATATGCATCAGAAACACTGGCTATTTAATATATGGTGATGGTTATTGAAATTAGCCACACCCATTCATTTGCAAGTTATATTATCAAAGACGTCATAATTTTCTGATATGTGGATTTATATTGTCATAATTTCCCACATCATTTTCTCTATTTCTACTACTCTCGTGCTTATCCTTAATTAAGTGCCCTTACACTCAATTAATTTCTCTATAATCAAATCACAAAAAAGCACCCCCGAGCATTAAAAGGCGATTCAATTGGGGAGTAACAAAGTAAAACTAGGTTTCTTCAGTATTTCTAAAATCTATGAATTTATCTCAGAACTCTGTCCATTTTTTGTTCGGAAAAAAAATCATCTTAAGAGTATGCTAAGTTTTCTCTAAAAGAAAAAAAAAGTTGCTTTCAAAATGGACGATGAGCAAAATTTACCAAGTAATGAAACATCAAGTCAACAAGAGAAGAGCCTCGCTCAAATGAGAATCACATTTGAAACTTGATGAAATCTTAAGAGTTAATGCATAAATTGACTAAAACAAAAAAGAAAGACAAATAAGGGACTACTATCTTTGTTCCCTCTTATAAAAATAATAATTCTCTCACATCAGACGGTTGAGATCCTACCATGCTAGCAATATAGGAAAACTCTGCCATTCTTACTCTCACAGCTCCTGCTAGAATGAGTAATCGAAATTCACACAGTTTCATTACGAAAGAATAGCTACAAGATGTGCTTAAAATAGAGGCAGAAAAAAAAAACAAAAACAAAAAAGCTAATAAGATTATAACAACAGTGGATTTTCAGACAATTTATTCTGCACGTATTTTGTCTAAGCTAGATCCGAATGATTACACCAATCTTCGATTCAAGAAATATAGAAATTTTCAAGGTCATAAAAAATCCAATAAGGTCTCAAGTTCAGAAATTTTCAAATAAGACTAGTAATGAGATAGTATGAGCTATCTTTAATAATACACTGGATCCCAGGCCTAGGTCAGTTTTCAGTACCAATAGTAACTCTATAAACATCATCTTCATTAGGGATTGTGAGTTATAAAATATTTCTGTTACAATAAATGATTCGTTTCTACCCACTTGAATAATTTTTTGTACTTCTATCACATGGCAAAGGCAATTCATAAGCTTTAGTACCAAAATATTCAATTGAGATTGCATGAAACTGTAATCATTATAAATTACCCCTGATAACTTATACGATCATTTGATGAGTGTGTATTTTACTCACAAATCAAGTATTCTCCAAGTTCAAATAATTGTAAGTTTTAAAATATTTGTGTTATTTTAACGTTGTTTTGTATTTTTATTGTAGAAAATAAGGAATTGAGGGGAGAAGTTTATGAAGCCATTAATAGCTAAAACGAGGCCCGGAGTATCGAAGAGAGTTAAAAGCTCAATTGAACCAGAGCATTGGCGCTGCCGTGCCAAGAAAGTGGCACCGCGATACCTCAGCACTAGAGACTGGCGACGCGGTGCCAGAAATGGATACCGCGGTGCCAGTTCGTTTTTCAGCACTCATAGGAGCTCGTTTTCTCCAGTTTGCAGCCATGTGTCCACTCGTTTTTTGCCAACTTTAAGGGTCATTTTTGGCCCTTGATCTAACACTAATGGATGGTTAGATTTCTTTCTTTTTTAAGTCATCTTAGTACCGTTTAAATACATACTTTAGCCTTAATTTCAAGTTGTGAAAAGTTGGAAGAGAAGGCATATCTTTGAGAGCTCAAAATCCTAGAGAGAGAGAGAGAGAGAGAGAATTTTGAGGCTGAAATTTGGAGAGGATGCTTGAAGAATTTAAGGCTTGAAGTTCTAACTTCACAAAAAAGTTTTCTCTTCCTCTTTCTTACCCTAATCTCATTTGAATTTTGTATTCGGCATATTGTAGGAATTATAAAATTCTTTATGAGATTAATTGTGGATTTTACTATACTTGGATTCAGTCTCTATTTTAGGATTTGATGTACCCTTTTTGTACTTTATTTTGCATACTTTGTTAATTGTTGGCTTATTTTTCATTGTCAATTCATTTATATCTTTCCTTGCTTATTGCTTCTAATTTATGTGGCCAATGAATTAGTTGAACTTAGGTTGTGATTTTGATACTTGAGAGAGTTTGATTTCATAAACCGGAATTGAGAAATATAGTTTAGGTTATTATGAGACCGAGAGGAGATCAACACCTAGCTAATCAAATTAGGAAGTTATTAAGGGCTAAAACTTAATGAGTGCTTAGGAGGTCGGGTTAGATAGAGATATCAATTTGGGTACTTTGGCATATTGTCTCATTCGGTACTCGAGAGAGGGAATGAGGTTAGATTAGATCCCCTTAATTAGTAAATTTAATAATTGTAACTTTAAGGGCCATTTTTAGCTCCTTGATCTAACAGTAATGAATGGTTAGATTTTGTCCTTGTTTAGGTCATCTTAGTGTCCTTTAAATATATACTTTAGCCTCTATTTCAAGGTATGAAAAGTTAGAAAAGGAGGCACATCTTTGAGAGCTAAAAATCCCAGAGAGAGAGAACTTTAGGGCTGAAATTTGCAGAGGATGCTTGAGAGAGATGCTTGAAGAATTGAAGGCTTGAAGTTCTACCTCCACAAAAGAGTTTTCTCTTTCTCTTTCTCACCCTAATCTCATTTGAATTTTGTATTGGGTATATTGTATAATTTGTTTGGAATTATAAAATTCTTTATGAGATTAGCTATGTATTCTATTATGCTTGGATTGAGTCTCTATTTTAGGATTTGATGTACTTTCTTTATACTTTATTTTGCATATTTTATTAATTACTGGCTTATTTTCCATTGTCAATTCATTTATATTTCTCCTTGCTTATTACCTCTAATTTATGTAACCAATGAATTACTTGAACTTAGGTTGTGATTTTGATACTTGAGAGAGTTTGATTTCATGAACCGGAATTAAGAAATATAGTTTAGGTTGTTGTGAGACCGAGAGAAGATCAACACCTATATAATCAAATTAAGAAGTTATTAAGGGCTAAAACTTAATGAGTGCTTAGGGAACCAGGTTAGATAGAGATATCAACTTGGGTATTTTAGTATATTGTCTCATTCGGCACTCGAGAGAGGGAATAAAGTTAGATTAGGTCCATTAATTAGTGAATTTAATAGAATTAGGCTAGTGATTGCTTAATTTGACGAATTTAGGAGTAATTAGGAGAAATTATGTCTTTAGTGTATTAGTTAGTACATAGTAATTTCCATATTTTATTTACGTAATTCTTTTTATCTTTAGTTTTATTCATTTTATTTTAAATTCATTTAGTTTTGATGCCTAGATAAAATTAGGTTATGATAATTTTTGTACTTAACAACTAATCTAAAATCCAATCTCTGTAGATCGACCATTTTTGCCACTTTAATAGTTAATTCTAGATTTTACTAGACTTGCTAGATTAGTTAATAAGAGGTAATTATAAATGTTAATTTAGTATTGGACATTTATTTCAAATGATTAAACATTTTTTTTTCATTACCAAAGCTTCGAATTATAAGAATTTTTGATTATCTTACAGGCGGGTACCAATCTGGTTGGGGATGTGTCTGTAAAATAATGGTCATCTTCATATATTCTCTCTCCATATATTCGGTCCTTCCGAGACATGTCTGAACTCCAAAGATCATATTGAGAAAAATTTACAATAATGAGTTGTAGCGAATGGTCACATTCACTTTAGCTGAAGGCACTTAATATTTTGGGGATTAATAAAATTTGTATTATTAGTCACTAACTAAAATATTAAGTCATAAAATATTGTGATAATAATGTAATGTGGAGAAAATTAAGAAAATGTGACGTATCAAAATTTTATTAAACAAAAAGTACCACGACATCCTATGACAATTGTTAATTTTTTATTAGAAAATTGTCAATTTTAAGCCACATCATTAAGGAGCTCGTGCTACATCACCATGACACCACGTGTCGCAATAATATTAGGCCATTTGTTGCTCTTGGATAAATGACACATCCTTCATATTTGTCAAGCTATTAGATATACACAACATGAAGAAGACATATAGCAATTAGGTGTCAATTGCCGTTTAGACCTCTAAACCTAATCCATGCCGCTACACTGCTTGAACGTGCCTATATAAGTGTACATCAGCTTTGTAATGGAGAGGATTATCATATATGTTGTCTTCAATGTTTTTACTATCAATTTAATACTTAAAGCTCCATTTAGTCTTTTCCTGCAACCAAAATCCCTCTCGTGCGTCTAACTATTACTCTTAAAATTTCATACTCATAGACTATCCTTGTCAACATACATATATACTTATATACAGTGGTAGAGCCAAAAATATACTTTAGGGTGCTAAGAGATCAAAATTTTAAGTTAGCTTAAATAAAAATTCAATAAAGTCCAATTTGTTTATATATTTTTCAAGTTTAATCTCAAATATCTAGATTATAATCTAAAATTAGTTTTTCTAACTTCGTAGTTGTAATTAGATATGTAAAAGTAATTCTTACTCTATTTGATGTTATAGTTATATCATGTTTTCTCATGTATAGAATAATGAGTGTAATTTTTATTTAAAATACCTTCTAAATTAAAGATAAAAAATTCACTAATTTTATAAATTTACAAACTCTGAAAAGTAAACAAAAATAATATAAAATTTATAAACATGTATCTTTTTACATAATACATATATATTACAAAAAAAAATGTCATAACTAAATATGTAAGTGAATTTTTTTGTTTCAAATGAAAATATGTGAGTGAATTAAAAAACATTTTAGAAAATAGAAATATAAAAAAATTTAGACCAATCCACTATAAAAATATGTATAAATACACACAAAAATATCACATTTATTGAACAAAAAGTTATTTTTTCCAATTTTATACGTTGCCTAACAGATTAAACAATTGCTAGTTGTTTAATTCAATAAATTTAAAAAAAAAATAACTTGTCGATAAAAGTTGAGAAAAAAAATATAGAGGTAAAAGAAATGAAGATAAACTATATATAAGAAATTTAGAGTTAAATAGATTGATGATATTTAAAGATTAGATAAATAATTAATCAAATTTTGAATGGATTAAATGTAGAAAATTTAAATTTAATAGAAAAAAATAATTTAATATACAAATACTATATGTATAGTGTCAGGATTTTTTTTTTTTCTGAAAATCCAAGGGGGCCATATGCCTCACTTGCGAGCCTAACGAGGCTCCACTACTGCTTATATATATATATAACCTACATACGTACACCTCACGCATACACATCATATATATATATATATATATCTCATGTAAAAACTCATATTTTTATATATATATATTTTTAATAACAAGTGGGCAAGGATGTAGTCCCGCTCATGGGACCAGTCCCATTCATATTTTGACCAACACAGTTCATGTTCTAGCCAACACAGATTGGTTAAAATATGACATGTGTTGGCTAAAACATGAACGGGACCAGTCCCTTCGAGGGGACTACATCCGTGGCCTAACAAGTGGGGCCTATATATTTTGAAAAGTCAAAACTTATATCTCTCTCTCTCCTCTCCCTCTCGTTCATTCTCTCAATGCTGACCAATTAAAAAAAAAAAGAAGATTACATATATATGTATATATATCTTCCTCTCTCCTCTCCCTCGACTTCTTCCGGTTTACTGTGTCTGATGCCTAGCTGACCACTGTTGACGTGCATTCTGGCCGAATGGAGCTACGCAACCACCGGAATTGTGACGAAAACCTCTGAAAATGTCACAAACCGACGTTGCAGCATCGCTGGATGCCTGGTTTGCTGGCAGTGAGGGAGAGCTGCCGTGGACAAAAATCGGCACCGACGTTGATTTCGGTGACGGTAGAACCTGAAACTTGGCTTGATCAACTCGTCTCGACACAAGGATCATCATGGAATATATATATTATAACTCGAAACTTCCCCGATTTAAATTCACCATTTTTGATAGTTTTAAGTTATTTTAGTTTTGTGTTATGATTATTCAATCCGACTGATAGAGCGTAAAATAAACCTCATATTTTTTATGTACTTGTGAAAACATGAATTTTGAGATATATATTGACTATTTTTAGTGACCAGTATGAAAAATGAGATTGGACGGCACTGATTTTGTCTTGTTTTGCATGCCATGGGCCGGGCTCGGCCCGAGCCTGAATTGGTCAAATTAAATATCTAACTTAGTGTTTTTGGGTATTCTGAATTCAGTGGTAATCTCCGTTTCTCCATTTGAGACTCCGGTGGAAAGTCACTTTTCCGAGTGGACTTATTGGGATCCCGAAACAACCGTTCAAACACCTAAGTAACCAACAGGAGTATCTTCGAGCATCTTTAGCTTGGTAAAGCTACCATAATCAGGTAGGGTTCCATTACCAGGATTTATATATGCTTTAATTTAAATTTTTTACATTATGACTATTTTGTAAAAAATCGTGAATGAAACGATATTTTGATAAACTATTGGAAAATCCTAGATTATTCTGGAATTGGAATGTATAACTTTTATACATATTTATAAAATCGTGATTTTGGAGTGGTTAAGCAAATTTGCTGCCCATGGTGTAGTAAATTCCAGAATAATATCAAGTGGAGTTTTAAAGTATTGTTTGGTTATATATTATATGGTTATTATATATCTTATTACATGTTGTACATAGCATAGGATCACATATGAGATACATCTTGGGTATCATGGTATTTAGTAGGTGACTAGTATCCCCGCCCTTAGTGAAAGCCCGTAAACTCGCGCGGGATTTTCTGATTACCCTCACTCAGTAGGATAGGTACTCAGTTGCCCCTCCGATTCGGTAGGAATAGACACATGGGTGTCCCTCCGGTTTTTTGGGATAGATATCAGGCAGAGAATACTTTATATATGTAGTACGAGTTACTCTAGTTCGTGATGAGATGATGTGAGCTCATGTAATAGGATGATTTATGATATGTACAATCTTGTGGCTCTGGTTTTAGTTTTGAATATGTGATTATTATGGATTTCAATTATTTTATAAACTCGGTTTATAAATGGGTTTCAGAAAGGTACTCACCATGCAGGTTTGGTAAAAATTACATCCATTCAAAAAGGTAATTGAGTTTCTACTGAGCATATGAATACTCATCTCTACTTTCTCCTAATTTCAGGTGTTGGATTATTTGTGGTAATTGTCATGGTAGCTAGACAAGCTGTTTGACTTGTACCTGTAGTCATGTTTCTATTCTTTGGTGGTTTCTATATCCTGTTTTGGTTTTCTTTCCTCGTTTACATATTTAGCATTGTTTGTTGTTTTTACTAAATGGATATATGAGGATAACAATATTACAAATTTGAGTACTTGGAATCATAAATGATTTTATGTAAATTATTTTAGACTTTGGGCCTAAGGTTTAAAACTGAACTCTTTTTACCAAAAATTTACGATTTTAAGTAAAAGTTTCTAATTGAATAAAATGGAATTCCTCTAAAATTTAACTGTATATTTTCTCGAGAAATTTAAAATTAATGAGAGGATATATATTTTGAAATTTACTTACTTTTGAGGACTAAAAGTTCAAAATTCTAAGTACTTGATTTTCTAAAATTTTTGAAATTCACTATTTTTTTTTATTATTTCAACTTAAAATTACTAAAAGTCACGGCTTTGGATTTTCGGTCATGACAGAATTAATATTGGAGCTTCAGGCTTCAAATTCGTCTAAGACCTCGCTTGTGGTATTTTTGTGTTTAAAAAAGGGTTTTGGAAAACTATTTGACAGATACCTCTTGCATCACTTAGGAATTTGCAAAATATGTTGTCTTTGTTTCAATTCATTACGAATCCTTCGTTCACCTCCCTAGGGTAGAACTCTGATATCCCTGGGATAGTTATACCACTGAAATTCTAGTCCCAGAAGTGTCAGAAATAATACGAGACTAGTGAATTCTACTCTTGTCGAAATTCCTCAATTCAAATGGACATTCCCCTTTTGTATTCCTATGTCCATTATGGTGATAAGCTATATGAACCTCGTAGGTTCTAAGATAGCAATTCCATATCTCATATCTTGATTGACATGACTTGACACTATTTGTGCTTGTGGGATTATGACTCGAATTTCTTAGAAATTGCCTATGTATGACTAATTTGTTTGGGTGTTTGGTAAATCACTTTCATAGTCTTGTGTCATGCATTAATTGGACTTTTGGATAGTTATGACATATTGGTTTTTCATTCATGGATTGATATAATTATATGGACTTGGTTATAGATTAAAAATTGTTCTTTTGTAGTCTTACCAAATTTGATTTTCGTAAGAAAATTCTTGAATTAGTAGAATTTGGTTAGAATTAAAGTCATATTATTTGGGGTTGAAACTTTTGAAAATTTGAAATTGACAATTTAGGTTAGTTACAATATGAACCCTTGCATTTTATCGTTGTAGCATGTTTTGCTTCTAGAGAAACTTTGAACATTTTGTTTAAAAAAAATAATAATAAAAAAAATTGAATATAGATTAGGTAAAAGTAATTTATTTTTCAAGGAATATATGATTTTAGAAATTTTGGGCTATTAGAGATTTGGGGTTTGTCAATTTACCTATTATAAAATTTGAATTTTGGTTTATACTAAATTTAGTTGTAGTACCAACTTAATCCTAATTTACAATTGGTAATGTTAGTTGGAAAATATTTTAGGTCAAGGTAATTTTTATGAACTAAAAGTTCCAGTTATTTTTCCTAAATTTGAACATAAAAAGGCTTAAGACATGATTAATTGGTTTTGAAACTCTAGGAAATTCCAAATTGATAATTTTAGTTTTGAATGAGGTAGATATTTGCATTTGACTAATAAGTTATCTTTGTTTTCAATGGAACCATATAAATCTTAATTTTGAGAAATAGTTGGGTGTACATGATTAATATTTTTTAAGGATTGTCTCTTAAAAAAAAACAAAAATAAGAGTACCACTTTGAGTCTAAGGTTTGAGAAATTGTCAGCATTATAAAATTTAAATAATTACTTTTCTTAAAACTAGTTGTGGTACTAGTGAGATTTTATTGCACATTTAGTGATGTTAATTTTAAAAAAAGTTCCTAAATATTTTTCCTAGTTTTGAATATAGTAGATACAATTATTAAAAAATTACCGAGTTTCTACTTGTCACTTGATTTTGAATCTAAGAAAAGCTTTGGAAAAATTGATTTACAAAGTAACTTGGACTTTAACATAAGATGTTTATGGAAATTTCTATGAAAACTTTTTGCAACAAATTTATATTTTTAATGAAATCCTTGGTGTGATTTAATATGGTATACGTATAAATTCTTGGAAACTTGTGTATATATTTTTAAAAATTAAATTTATAATATCTGGTTACAAGAATTATGCTAAGTAAAATTGGTTTTGCTAACATATTTAGAACCTTGTCTAAATAGAGAAATTTTAGATTTTGAAAACTTAGTTTGGAAGTTTTATGAAATCTTGTCGTTATGACTTTATGTGCCTTGTTATTTAGATATGTATATTCTTTCAAACTTCTCTATTATGTACGTGACTTGCTTTATTAAGGTATACATGATTTTGATATTGGTATTTTTTAGATTGTTAAATCCTTGTTGGTTAAATTGTAACAATCCTTGTTGGTTAATAAGTGATTGCGCACTAGTTAAGTAAGTAAAGTTGTATTGACTTTGAATTAATTGCTTCAATTGGATAATTGAGCACTTATACAATTGATTTGATTTAGTATCTTAAGTGTTGGGAACTCCTAGTGTTGGAGGCTTAGGATGATATTTTATTTGAGATTTTGGAATAAAAAAATATTTTAGTTTTGAATATCTAAGTCTTAGAGAGACTTAGGTGATGTATAATGATACATGGTATCTTCTTTTTTGATATTAAAATTTAAACTAATCGATTTATGAAACTTGAATTTTCTAATGGGTAAGGGCTATGGATTGATATGCCTCGATTTGACATTTGGTAAATTTTGAATATGCATATAAATGTGCTTTATTTTCTTTGAAAACATAATTTAAACTTTAAATTCATGGAGTTTATGCATATTATATATTGGCTGGCTATATAAAAAGGTTATTTTCTATAAACATGCTTTACAAGTTGAGTGAGGTTTGAAAAAAAAAAAGGAATTACACTTAACATACGCTATTATTTTCTAAAATGCTTTATAAGTTCTTCCTATTATTAAAATGTCTTCTATAAATCGTTTTTAATAAAATTTTACTAGAGTGTGGTGACTTTAAAGTTATAAAACCTGAAGAAAGCCTCACTAAGCATTACCTAAAGTTTTTTTATTAATAAAGAATTATAGTAAATTATTTGCATAATGTGGTTTACCAACGAAAAGAAAATATGCTTTTGAATCTCTTAGAGAGACGTGTTTGAAAAATACGGAAAGTTTTGAAATTTTAAGAAAATTTCTATTATGTTTATGATATGAACTCCGCCAACTTGTGACGAAACCCAAAATAAGGATGATACCTAGGACCATTCTACAATTAGATTCGTATAGAAAATCTCGACCCAACACCTATAAAGAGATGTGAACCTTGGTATAAAGAAGGACGCCACAATCAAGGATAGAAAACTCGATTGATAAGTCAAGGAATGAACACCACAGAGAAATCTGATAAGTTGGAATAAGTTTTCAAAGAACCAAAGAGAAATTACTTTCAACTTTAATGAATTATAATCTGATATTTTAATTAAGCTAATGGCCATTTATATACACAGGGAGCATGAAATTTGTAGCTAAAAAACACCTAAGAAGCTGCCCAAAACAAGAAAAGGAAACTAAAATAACCTAATTTGAATTCTGAAAGTTGAATTCCTACAATTACCCTAAAGCAAACCTACTTCACGATAAAAAAGGAAAGTATCTTAATTGGCATGCAAGCCTTATAACTCAATAATAAAACTTAATAAATAAATAAGAAAGATAATTTATTTAATTGCTACCAGCTATTCTTCTTGATGAGTCAAAATCGAGTAAGTTACCCAAATTAGGAAACTAGCTTGTAATTCACGCACCCTTGAGCAATCCTCTTTTGAGAGTCTTTTCTAGATTATTTCAAAGTGTGAATAATGGAAATCCAACCTTGTGGACCACGTATAACATCATCCTTGGGCCACCAAGAATTTATCTCAGTCCAAATACTTTGAATTAGCCTATTGAGAGACTCCTTGAATCTTTTAGCTCGAACTCTTGTAACCGGTCTAATTGGAATTTAAAATGGCTCCTTTGTAACCGTACCTTGATTTGCATCAGTGTAACTATGATTTAAAAGAAATTCGCATGTAGTACTTAATAGTTTAATTAGTAAACTACATATCAAACACAAAACTTCTTCTTGTCCTACTTACTTAGTATAGTAAGTGGAGTTGGTATATTAAATACCAAATTAACTGACTAATGATGACGAGATGCAATTTATCGATGTACTTTCTCTTGGTGTTAATGACTGAGAACTACTTGAAGTACTTTGCTTATATTGATTTCTGAGAATTTTTGGAGACACTTGTTATAATTTGTTGTGGATTAGAGTCATTATTGAGTTTGTAAGTACTGAGTTCAATTTGTAACACATTACTTGATTTGAGATAAATCCAAGCATCATCATGGTGGCATAATTAATGGTATTTGAGATCAGTTACTTATGAATATGCCTAGAGAGTTGTTGAACTCTTGCTATTATATTTTTAGAAGGAATACTTAAAATTCAAGTTTAATTTACTAATGGCCAAGGTGAAACCTTATTGTGAACTAGTGTAGTGTTCCTATATGCTCCTGATATTTGTGCTGCATGTTTTCAAAACTATTTTTAAAACTATTTTTGAATGTCAAAATGAAATGAGGTTAGCTGGGAGACAGGTGTCACTGTAGAGATAACCTATTCTATTGAAATCTTATTTTGAGGGCATTATGGTATTGTCTTCTGTTTTACTTGCATATTGGGTATTGAGTCATTTCTATATGACTCTCTTGTACAAAAGACATAGAAAGTCCTTGGAAGTGATTGACGATTTGACATTATTACTATAATGCCTACATTAGATAAAGAGACTTGAATAATTACCATATGGTATTAATTTGAGTAAAGGACTTGGAAAGTCTTTAGGCTATACATGTTATATGGATACTTATATTGTTATATGCTTGGACTGCAGTAGTTGACCTGTTATTATTCCTTATGCTATTTATGCCTTTGTTAGAGATTTCCATTTGAGGTCATTCTAGTCTTGTTCTTAACTAGAAATGTTTTGTGTACAGGGTTGTTACTCACTCAATATGAGGAACGGTAAATAACTTATGTCATTATACTCTTGTTGTCATTTCTAACATCTAAAGCTCATTTATCTCGTGTGTAGTGTAACATAAGTGTTTTTGTTTCCACTCGAAGTCTTATTGAGTGTCGTCTTGTGTTGATGAGATTCTGTTAGTCTTTAGACTTAGTGATTACTTAGGACTAAGTTTTAGTAACAGACAATTGAAATTGTCCTAGTGTTAATAATTAAATATGATCTAGGGACGATATTATATATGCCTAGTATTTGATCTGCTATACTTATTTGGTGCCTAACAATAATTGTTCTGATTATAGAATCTTATGTTCTCGACTTCTTGTCTTGATTATCATTACTACTTTTGTAATTAATTTATAATTTTAGGTCATCGTTTCCTATATCTTGTATCGAGGTCTTAATACATATTGATGAACCATATCGTGGCATTTCTTAATGTATCTCCTTATCTTATACCTTGTGTGGACTTGGCATATTGGCATAATTCTAACACCAGATGTGAAGTATATGTTTCATATTTCTTGATTTACATAGTGTTTGGTTCAATATACATTAATTATGTAATCAAGTATTCACTCTCCTCCTAATGGAAATTTAATACCATCTTACTCCTAGTTGATCTTAAATTTTGAGACAAAATTCTTTTAAGGAGGAGAGGGTGTAAAAACTCATATTTTTATATATATTTTTTTAATAACAAGTGGGGACTATATATTTTGAAAAGTCAAAACTTGTATCTTTCTCTTTCTTCTCCCTCTCGTTCATTCTCTCAAACCCGACCAATTAAAAAAAAAAGAAAGAAGATTACATTTATATTTATATATATCTTCCTCTCTCTTCTCCCTCGACTTCTTCCAGTTTACAGTGTCCGACGCCCAACTGACCACTATTGACATGCTTTCCAGCCGAATGGATCTACGCAACCACCGGAATCATGACGGCAACCTCCAATAACATCACAGCCGACGTTGCAACATCGCTGGAGGACTAGTTCGCTGGCAGTGAGGGAGAGCTGCCGTAGACAAAAACCGGCATCTACGACGATTTCTGCGATAGTAGACCACGAAACTTGGCTTGATCAACTCGTTTCGACACAAGGATCGTTGTGGTATATATATTACAACTCGAAACTTCCTAATTTAAATTTGCCATTATTGACAGTTTTGAGTTATTTTAGTTTTTTATCATAATTTTTCAATCCGGCTGTTAGATCGTAAAATAAACCTCATATTTGTGATGTACTTGGAAAAACATGAATTTTGAGATATATACGGACTATATTTAGTGACCAGTATGAAAAATGAGATCAGACAGCACCGACTTTATCTCATTTTGTGTGCCGCGGGCCCGGGTTTGGCCCGAGCCTGAATTAGTTAAATTAAATGTCTAACTTAATGTTTTCGGATGCTCTGAATTCAGTGGTGACCTCCTTTTCCCCATTTGAGTCTCCGGTGGAAAAGTAACTTTTTCAAGTAGACTTACTGAGATCCCGAAACAATCGTACAAATACCCAAGTAACCAACAGGAGTTTCTTCGAACGTCTTTAGCTTGGTAAAGTTACCATATTCAGGTACGGGTTCAATTACCTAGTTTTATATATGGTTTCATTTAAATTTTTACATTACAACTATTTTGTAAAAAATCGTGAATAAAACGATATCTTGATAAACTGTTGGAAAATTTTAGACTATTCTGGAATTAGAATGTGTGACTTTTATACATATTTATAAAATCGTGCTTTTGGGATGATTAAGCATATTTGCTGCCTATAGTATAGTAAATTCCAGAATAATATCAAGTGGAGTTTTAAAGCATTGTTTGGTTGTATATTGCATGGTATATCTTGTGATATACTGTACATACCATAGGATCACATATGAGATACATCTTAGGCATAGCAGTATTTAGTAGGTGGCCAGTATCTCCGCCCTCAGTGAGAGCCCATAAACCCATGCGGGTTTTTTTGATTACCCCCATTCGGTAGGATAGGCACTCAGTTACCTCTCCAGTTCGGTAGGAATAGACACGTGGGTATCCCTCCGGTTTTTTGGGATAGGTATCAGGCAGAGTGCTTAGTACACGTAGTACGAGTTACTCTAGTTCGTGATGAGAAGATGTGAGCTCATGGGACGAAATGATTTATGATATGTACAATCTTGTAGTTCTAGTTTGGGTTTTGAATATGTGATTATTATGTATTTCAATTATTTTATAAACTCGGTTTATAAATGGATTTTAGAAGGGTATTAACCATGCAGGTTTGGTAAAAGTTGCATCTATTCAAAAAGGTAATTGAGTTTCTACCGAGCATATGAATTCTTACCCCCTACTTACTCCTACTTTCACGTATTAGATTATTTGTGGTAATTATCATGTTGGCTAGACAAGCTGTTTGACTTGTATCTGCAGTCATGTTTCTATTTCCTGGTGGGTTTCCATATCCTGTTTTGGTTTTCTTTCCTCGTTTACATATTTAACCTTGTTTGTTGATTTTACTAAGTGGATGTATGAGGGTAACAATACTACAAATTTGAGTACTTAGAATCATAAATGATTTTATGTAAATTATTTTAGACTTTGGGCCTAAGATTTAAAATTGAACTCTTTTTACCGAAAATTTACGATTTTATGTAAAAAGTTTCTAACTGAATAAAATGGAATTCCTCTAAAATTTAAGTGTATATTTTCTCGAGAAATTTAAAATTAATGAGAGGATACATATTTTGAAATTTACTTACTTTTGAGGAGTAAAAGATAAAAATTCTAAGTATTTGATTTTCTGAAATTTTAAAAATTCACTTTTTTTTTTTTTAACTATTTCAGCTTAAAGTTACTGGAAGTCACGGCTTTGGATTTTCGATCGTAAGATCCTATATACATATATTTCGTGCACACACATCATATATATATAATTATATATATATACATACATATATATATATATGCCCAATATGGGCACTAATCCAATAGGTATTCTTTTTTACCTATTTATATGTATTGTTTTGGCTAAAAAAATTGCACACGTCTTTTCATGGTAAAAAATAGAGAGAAAAAATCATTAAATAATGAGTATTTATTTTTATTTTTTTTTCAACCACTCAAATTATGGTAGCTATTAGAATAATGATCTAACGGTTAAAAGAAATACCTATAGATAGGTTAAAAAAAAAGACCTATTAGATTGGGAACCATCCAATATTAGTGCTTATATTTAGATATGTCTATATTTATATATTATTATTATTATTTTATGCAGGTTTTAGGAATGTTAAACTATACTCACCCTATTATATTCTATTGCTCTAAATATCAGCAGGGTGTTAACTAACCAATTATAAATTATGCTAACATTTAAATTCTGCACTTTCAATTCTCCTAGATCCGTGATTCTGAGTTGTTTAGTAAGCTGACTATAATATATATGACTCTTGTAGTTTGCAATCGTTCACTTTAAATTCAGCACTTTTATTTTCCTTTATCTTTGACAAAATAGTTGGAGTCACCTATGTTAAAGATCTAGCTTTCTAATTTCTTATTTTTTGTATTGTTTATTTATATTTTTGACTGAATGGTTAGAATCACTGTGTCAGAAAAATTAACCATTTTTTTGTTTATTTTTGACTCTATGTGTAAAAACCCAGTTTTTAAAGTGGCATGATGGTCTTTTGACCAGGAAAAAAAAGATTATATATATATATATATATAAGTTCTCTCTCTCTCTTCTCCCTCACCCTCCCGTCGACTCTCTCTCCCTCACTCTCTGTTCATTCTTAGCCGAAGGAAGCGGAAGCAGCTGCGCCGCCCCCCTGGGCTTCGTTTGGCTGGCCAACTTCCCGGCATCGCTCCGCTGTGCAGCAAGGAACCTCCGCCGGTCGCCACTAGCTCCTGCCGACACATGTCTCGCCAGAAAAAGTCATTAATGGCCGTTTGAAGCTTTTCATCACCGGCGAAGATTCTGGCCATCATTTGACCCCAAATTGGTCCCGTTGGATTTGTATCGTCGCAAAGGATCATCAAGGTATATATATCTCAGCTCCATACTGTCCGGATCAAAAGATGCCATTTTTGGGTATTTTGAGTTTAAGCTTGATTTTTTTAATCCGGCCATTGGATTGTGATTTTTACCGTATTTTTGGAATGTACTCGGAAAATGGAGAAGTTTGATATATATATATTGTATTGTTTGGTGATCGGCACAAAAATCATGATCGAACGGTCGAGATTTTATTTCGTTTTACGTGCCACGGGTCCAGTGTGGACCCGAACTCGAATTGGACAAGTTATATACCCACTCTAGATATTTTGTGTGCTAGAAATTTAGTGAAGAAGTCCGTTTGCAGAATTGAAGCTCCGGTGAGAAGTTGACTTTTCGCAAAAGGACAATCGAGGGCTCGGAATTGGTTTCCGATCCTCTGGGCGATCGTCAATAATACCTTGAGGACTCAATAGCGTGGTATTACTATTCCGGTGAGGTAAAGGTTCGGTTACCTTCGTTTTATACCTTTTTTTTGTTAAAACTTATTTTTTGCAACATATTAGAACAAGTGTGTTTTTAATTATTTGAATTATATGTGATAGAATCTAGTTGTATGATATATACTGTACTGCTCTGGGAATTTACTGTGTGCAGCTTATTTTGGGTATATCAAAATAGGGCTGTTATACTGCCCATTTTTCTATAAAATCCTATTATGCATATTTTACTGAAAAACTAGAGTACAATAGTTTTTACACTTTAGTTCTGTATTGCACGTGTCATAGGATCATGTATGAGCACCGTGTTAGCATCGTAGGTTTTCAGTATGGTGTTGTATATCCCACCATCACTGTAGAGTCCGTAAACCCGCGTGGAGTTTGTTCTTCTAATTACCTCCCCATTTGGCAGGCGTAGGCAATTCGGTTGCCCCTCCAGGTTTGGTAGGTGATACACAGGTGTCCTCTCCGGGTATGGACTTAGGTGTCAGGCAGGCTGTTAGGTACACTTAGTGTCATCAATGTGAGCTCATGGATATGGGTTGATTTGTGTCATGTGCATATGGATTGACAGTTTTGATTACACTGTTTTATATATATATATATATATATGGGTTTTCAGTTTGGATTATATATATATGTGTGAGTATGTTTTGGATTTGGACTAACCATGCAGGAGGTTTCCATCACTGAACTGTTTTTCTTCAAGGTAACTATTTTCCTACTGGGCATTGTATACTCACCCCCTTCCTCCCTTCCTCAGGTAGTGTCCAGTGCGATCTTGGTGATCAAGAGGAGTAAGAGGCCATCTTGACTGTAGCTCATTTCTTGGTATTGCTAGAAGCTTGTTATTATGGTGTTTGGACTGTTTGGGTTTTGTATTAGCATTGAACCAAGATTACTAATTTTTATTTTGTCTGTGAACTTATGTATGCCATTCCGGGATTTGACTTTTGTTGTGGATAATGATGATGCTTGAACTTCTATTTGATTTCATGTTTTTCAATTATTATTCAGTCTATGTTTAATGGTGTATACGAATTGTGAGAGAGGTTCACGGGGTAAAATTTTAAATATTTTATTATAATGGACTGTTTACAAAATTAAAACTTTTTAGACATTTTTGAAATAAATCAAGGAATTTCCCATCTTTGTGAGATTATGCTTCTGCCACTAGCCTGGGTTTTGGGTCGTGACACTATGGATGTTATCACATGCGTCAGAAACATGCTATTTAACACATACTGATAACTATTGAAACAACCCACACCTGTTCATTTGCAAATTGTGTCATTAAAGATGCTACAATTTTATGACACGTGGATTTATATCGTTATAATTTTTCTACATCATTTTCTTCATTTCTACCACTATCCTACTTATTCTTAATTAAACGTCTTTATGCTTAATTAATTTCCCTCTAATCGAATCACATAAAAGCACCCCAAGCACAACTTTTGGTATTTTCCAAGAGAACAATATGTTTTAGATTTTGGGTACATCATTGCCGTTTCGTGAAGTCCGTAATACTGTTTCCGTAATGTATCACTTAAGGTGCTTATTTATATACTCTTTGCAGTTAAATACTTACGTATAGACCATGTAACCATATTGAGGCTTATTTGATCGAAATAGATCGCTTGGTTGGCAAAATGTTTTCGTTTTTCTTTCCTATCCGCCAACTAATATTAAGCGGCTAAACCAACACCTCCATTGAACATAAGGAAAGAAGTACGTATTAAAAATCTTGCCTTGCATTTCCAGCGGTTTATATATTCCTCCAATTATCTCTCAAAACAATATCACATATGGTATTTGACAGCACAAAATAACAAGAATTGTGAACATAGACCTCAATATGGCTGGATTGTAAAATGTTGGGGAATTAAGTAGTGTTACAAAAAATTTATAGGCGGAACCTAAATGGTAATAAAATGTTGAAAGGTTGAGGATATGACAAACAATATTGTTCTTGTTGAGAGTATATTTGTATATATAGACATGTTATTACAAGATTTCTAACTCTGTCACTATTATATCTCTTATTTCCCTATATTAATTTATGAACCGTATTAATATACTAACTCCCTCGTAATTAAGAACCGATGAATCAAAAGTCGAATGGCACGCATAAATGTTTATTATTAAGAACATAGTAAGTATAAAAACAATATGGCGTAGATGAAAATGTTATACAATGAGAAATGACACGTCATATCTTTGTATGGCCGGGACAAGAGACACACACAAAACAAAACAAAACAAAAAAAAAAAAAAAGGAAAAGGAAAAAAAAATAAAAAAAGAGAGAAAATCCATGCATAAGACACTACTACTGGCCTTTAATATCATTCTCCTTTCCTTCTAATTATTACCTTGCTTGGGGACTGAGCGCTGTGATCATAGACCTGGAGATCATTTCAACTGAGTAATCTTTTGATTCGGCTTCTGACGAGACGTCCTTTCGAGTACTCAATTCTGTAGTCAGACAATCCTTTAGTTCTATTGCTACCCTACTCATGGTTGGCCTAGCACTGGAACTCAGTGCAACACATGCCATTGATATTTCAACAGCCTTCCAGACAGTGTTAACGTCAAAATCTCCTTTTATACGTGGATCAAGAATTTTTTTAACATCCCCCTGAGCAAGCATGGAATTTACCCATTGAATTATGTGCTTGTTCTCTCGATTTTTCGCTAATACGGGTTGACCCGTGATTATCTCTAACAGAACAACCCCAAAGCTGTAGACATCACTTTTCTCATTCAGCCAGTTCGATACATAGTATCTACAAACAGAAAATAATATTCAAATGTCAGCATGAAAATGAACATATTTTAGTTGATAACGAAAGTTCTATATATATTATATAGAGTAATATGTTTTATGAACAATATGGTGACTTACTCAGGATCAAGGTATCCAGGAGTGCCTGCAACAGTGGTTGATACACCAGGAGTATCGTTAAAAGTACTCATTGAATGAGTGCCACCCTCATTTGGGAAAATCTTGGACAGGCCAAAATCGCCTAGCTTGGCTTGGAACTTTTCGTTCAACAAGATGTTAGTGGACTTTACATCTCTGTGAATTATAGGGGGCTTACAGCCATTGTGTAGATACTCTAGTCCTAGAGTAATTTGATAGAAGATTTATTCACACATTAGCTTCCTATATAGCTAAAAACAAAGAGGAAACAAAAAGTTTGGAACTAACGAGGCAAATCATCTCCTCTATATCTTATCACTGACCTTGTGCTGTGTCTATCGCTATTCGAAGTCTCGCTTCCCAAGTCAGGACGTTTTCATTGTTACCTACATATATTTTATTTTAAACACGCTAAATTTTCCAAAAATGTTTCAAAAGAAAAGAAAGTCAAAGAAGATTAGCACACCTGAAAGATGAGATCTTAAGTTTCCCATGGCCATGTATTCGTAAATAAGCCCAATGTTGGTACCCTCATTGCAATACCCAACAAGAGTAGTCAAGTTTTTATGATGAACTCTCAGAAGTAGTTTGAGCTGTATAGTTTAAAGTCAGTCTCAACTTAGTTTCCATTACATTTACATATATAAATATTAAATATATATATATATTTATATTTATGTGTGTGCGCTGTAAAAATTATAACTTTGCGCTCTATGAGCTAAAACAAATTAATGACATGCCTCTGCATGAAATTGTCGATGCCCTTGGACAGATGATGAAGAGAGCATTTTGACTGCTACTTCGTTGTTATTTAAGTAGCCATGGTAAACCTTTCCAAATCCACCTTCACCTAGTACACTCTCAAAGTTGTTGGTAATTCTTTGGATCTCTGAGTAAGGAAATTGTTGTTTTTTCGAAACAATTGACCCCTTCTCTCTATTATTTGACTCTGCATTTATCACGTTAATGGGAGTAAAGATCATCACCATGAGTTGACTTGCATATATAAAGGATAACTATGACATCCAAATAATAATAAATAATGGTACAATATGTAGTATATATAAATATAATATAAGGAATTTCTCCCAAAAAAAAAAAGGAAAGAGAAAAAAGGGACAAAAAATAGGGTAAATTTTGTAATTTAGGTTTAAACCTTGAAGTATCTCAATTGTATTATTTGTCCCTTTTTCATTTAGATATTAAATTAAATATTTATGAATTATGGGCCCATTCATAATAAGGATAGAAAGTAAAGCTGAAAAAAAAAGGATAAAAAGTCCTTTCTTTGACTTTTCTAGTAGATTTATTTATTTTCTAAGTTGATAAAAATTTTCTAGTGGAGCTTTCATTGTAAATATTGCATCGAACGTGGTTGCACATTGCCTGCTGAATCTGATATAATACCCCATTTTTAATGCAGAGATTTGAGGTTCGAATCTTCCATCCCTTGTAAAAATATAATAATAATAATAATAATAATGAAAAAAAAAATGTGGGATCGAACTTTGGATCTAATATAGGAACACACGGTGAAGTATATCTACATGATCAGAAGAGATCAACTTGGAGACTGATTAGTCTTGAAATTCTGCTAGTCGTTACTTGTAATTAATTTCTAGCTAACAGTTGGTAATCCATACCTATACTTTGTCTTCTCCGCCGATGGCACCAGATTAGTAGAGCCACCGCAGTTATTAGGCCGACCACTCCACAGACTGAGCCAACCACCACTGGAACTACGGACTTCTTTTTCTGGCATGACCCCGGTAATGAACACGATGGATATAAGTATGGGTCAATGCTGTTGGCAAGAATTAATCAATTAATAAATAATCAATTATGTATATAATATATTTGAAAAGTGATTTATTATTACTAGGTGATGATGATAAGTATAACATTAGTATTGTATTAGGGTGCACGTGGTGCAATTTTGCGGTGAATTGGTGAAACCGCACCACAACTATATATGTGGTTATATATGACTTCCTCTAACCGTGCAAACCGCACCACAACTATCTATAGTGTATTTTAAATTTTACTAAAAATAAAAATTACTTGTTACATAAAAGAAGTTTTTCCGTCGACATAAAATACATAACTGTAGTAAAAAAAAAAAACGTTTAGTCAAAGTATTTATCGCTAAACATTAAGATAAAATAATAAAGAATTAAAAACCAATTCATATGTATAGTCGACCTTGTAAAAATATTTAAACAACTTTTCAGAAAAAAATAGTTAAAAGAAATATTTTATAGTTTATATAAGTTAGATAAATAATGTGGTGCTGTAAATGCAGTTTGGCAGAACTCCAAACCGCAAACCGCACCGCATTGCGCAGAGGAGATCAAAGTCACTGCAGTTACTGTATGATGCGTGCGGTGTGGATAGGGCGGCTTCTGTTAAGCGGAGACTTTTAAGTACACCCTTGTTTATAAATGATGAGATATTATATATGTTACATTATTTATGTCTCAGGCTCATAGGGTAGACCTTAATGAGAGACCATTATTCGATCTTTGAAGAAGAGCAGCTGGAACGGGACCTGTGAAGCTGTTTCCTCGTAGGTTTCTGTTAAGTACATCCAAGCAAAAATTATTAGTAATCTTTCTAAGAAGGATTAATTTCTAATAAATAAAACAAAATCGGATCAACTTACAAGAATTTCAAGAATGACAGTTGGCCTAAAAATGGGGGCACTTTCCCACTTAGGTTATTGTTTGATAAATCCCTGAAATTAAATTTTAGATTTATCACAGCTTTGGAACAAATTAAATCAATTTGTGGAAATATATGTTGTTTTAGAAAAACAAAAGTACTGGAATATATATGTTGGCACCAGACTTCTTCACGTATAGATACTTACAAATGTTGTAGCATGGTCAGATTCATAATGTAAGGAGCAATTTCCCCCTTCAATCCACTGGAGGACAGATCCCTGATTGCAGGTCCAACAATATATTTCACTAGGTGATAGTTGGAATATGCTATAAAGAGATGCTATGCTTTTTTTAAAAAATAAATAAATAAAGTAGATACAAATTCGTAAAAAAATTATATAATATATAATAAAAGGAAACAACATAATAACAATAAAGACGTACAAGGATATTATGCTATACGGATTATTGGCATCGTAACTGCAACCAACACCATCCCACAAGTAAGCCTTAGGGGCACAAGGGTCACCTTGCCAGTTTTTTGTGATTCGATACACTGACTTGATATCCAGCATAGCATAAACTATACCAAATATCGATGTATATATATGAGGGGGGAAAAAAGAGAAAATTAATTAGTATGGTCTTAAATAAGATAAATAACATTAGATTATATATGTGGAAAATTTTGCAATAATTACCATCCTTTTCATTAGTTGCTTGAGGCGAGAGCTGCTTCACCATGTAAATTTCCATGGCATTTATAAGGGGTGGTAGCGTTGAATTTTCAGTTCTGTTAATCCAGACTTGAAACTTCCCTTCACTATCAGGTGTAAAAACGGGATCTGATATGCTGCTATACGCCGTGCCCATGCGTAGCGGAATCTGATCGAGAAAAACAGGTCCCGGCTGTACCAACAAGTCGCCATTTATAAAAATATTGAACACTCTAGATTGGTTATTGCTGATGTCCTGGAGTTCAGCAAAGTGCATATAGAAATAATATGAGGAGGTACTGTTTGGAGGCTTCCAATTGAATCCCATATTACTGCTCTTACTTGCTTCACTTGGGCTGTATGCTGTGCTCAGTACAGCCAGCGGTAGTTCGAAAGGCACCTTGCCTAAGGAATTCTCAAGGGCAAGTGACTTATTTAATGCTGTCCACGAATCCGTATCTTGATCAAAGGGTGACCACAATCGATCAGAAACATCATCTTTGTACCTATATACAAAGAAAGAATATCGTACTTGTCAACTAAATAAAATTTCTTCACATCTTTAGGGCTTTGCTTCAAAATATATATTTTTTGTTTTAATATTTTTAAGGTGAAAGAATTTCTCTCAAGGTAGCAACATCTTAATAAGATAGCAAAAAAACAAGGCCTTAATTAGTTTTGAGATCGATCAATATATTAGGGGTGATCATGATGACGTACTATAGGGGGTGAGAAAAGGTCTAACCTTGTTGCCTGATTGCTCGTTGTACCAAAATCATAGCGCTTAAAGAGTTGTAGAGCTGTTCCACTTTGACTTACGTAAATTTGGTTGTCTAGAGGCCTGAGCTCTAAGGCTGATATAAAGGGAGTACCGTATCCTGTGTTTACTAGACAAACATATATGTAATCTGATGGTGGAACATGTATGACTTCCTTGTCTATCGAAGTCCCTGCAAACTCAAGGTTTACCGCATCCCATAAATCAACTCCTAGATACAAATCAAAGACCGGGACATGACCCAAGTTGTCGTAGTTTCCATACATGAACCTTGCTCTGATCAAATACCTTTTGTTTTTTCCTTGCATAGGTTTGAGGGTGTAACAGTTTCTGGTTCCTTCGGGGAAGCTCCGGACATTCCAGAACTGTTGGATTTTCGTTTGCAATTTGTATTCGGGCGATACGTTGCTGTTCACACCAGTTCGTGTGAAGTTTGTGTCAGAGACGTAACTGATGCCCGTCGTGCCATCCGTGTAGCTTGAGCCGTCTGGTGTCCCACAGTCAATGCTAATGAAGCCTGAAGAAGAAATTAAGAAATTGATTATAAGGAAGCATACTTTCAAAGTTAATATAGTAGTAAGTACAAGAGATGACTATCATATAGTAATTACCTGATTGACCATGAGCAGGGACAAGAAGTAGTACTATTGGGAAAATTAGTATCAAAGCACCTTTGAATACTGAAAGGAGAGATTGCCTACATAAGATCATCACCATCATGCCTAAAACTTATTCCCTCGTACTGCAATTAACCTTCCTGCAGTTACCTATGATCTGCGGATTATACATTGTCAATGAGATATATATTGTGTATTTGAACATGGCGGCCGATCAATATTGTCAAAAAGTAATTAATTACTGCTAGCTTACGAGTGCTCTGTTGACTAGATCTTCTATGTGCGTAAATCCATGAAACAAATAGCATTAATATATAATATAAAAAAGATGAACGTGTTCGGGTTCCATAATCAATAAATTGACTACAAATGTTTAATATACGGGTATACCTATAGTCAACGTACAAATACATTGGATCAAATTTCCAGTGTCTTTGTACGTTGACTAGGTAGTGGCTAATAACAACTTACCTTGTTGTCTAAAAAAAGGGAAAAAACAACTACTTACCAACTCTCTTATTTATTAGTTTATAAAAGAATTAAGTATTAACTTGTGTGTCAAATGTCGCTTGAGAATGATGGGAACTTGGGCCTTATTAAGAAAAAAAGTGTCTAAATTTCTATAGATAGATTTTGGAAAACTGTGAGATATTATGAGAAGGTCAAAGCAGGTAATAGATAGAGGTCATTACTCCACTTAAACGGGGGAAAAAAAAAGAGCAGTTAATATCTACAACAAGACTAGTTCTACTATTCAATGTTTATTGTAACTGCACATAGTATCTTTGTTCCGACCGGAAATCCAAAATCATGACTTCTAGTAATTTTAAGTGAAAATATAATAAAATATTAATTTTATAAAATTAATTTAAGAGAAATCAAGTAACAGGTAATTTCATTTTGATTCTTAAATCATTATAAATTCCATAATCATTAAAACTCTTATTAGTTTTAATTACTTAAGAAAAATACCCATAAAAGTTTAAGAAAATTTCCAACTATCTCTTTTATAAATTTGTTGAGAAGTCATAAACTTTGATAAATTGAGTTTAACTGAAATATTTAGTTCAGTGTCTAAAATAGGTTACATAAAATTGCTTACAATTTCAAGTTCTTAAATTAACAACAAAGTCATCCTCATACATTCACTTACTAATCTTGGCTAAATAATTGAATAAAGAAAGAAAGACAACAGAGTATGAATACCCACCAGGGATTAAGAGCAGAACTGCAAGTACAAGCTACGTAGCTTGTCTGACCACCGGGATTACTACTCAATTAAACAAACACCTGAAAGTGGGAGAACATTCACATGCTCAGTAGGGGGTGAACATTCACACGCTCAGTAGAAATTCAATTACCTTTTTGAATGGATGCAATTTTATCAAACCTGCATGGTTAATACCTTTTCCAAAATCCATTTTTAAACCAAGTTTATAAAATATCTTATATCCAGAATATTCAAATATTCAAAGTCAAAATCAGAAACACATAATTGTATATATCATACATCAACTAATGTAAATGAATGAGCTTTCATTCTCCTATCATAGCCCTTTAATATCTCTATACTAAAGGTACTCAGCATCGTGATACTACACGTAGGTGTATCAGCCAAAAACCTGCGAAGGAGCCTAGGAATTTCACCTAGCACTATAGTAACTCGCCAGTGATCTAAACTACCATGATGCAATAATAAAATTCGAGTGTGTGATCCTACGGTATGTATAACATGTAACCGTTCATAATAACCATGCATTCAAGAATCAAATCATGCTTTAAAACTCAATTTGGTATTATTCTAGGATTTACTGTAATATGGACAGCACATAGCTAATTTACCCTGTAATCATGATATAAAAATATGTATAATAATCCACACAGTCTAATCCCAGTATAATTCAATAATTTTCAATAATTTATCAAACTATCGTGAAATCACGCTTTTTTATAAATAAGTTTTAATGCAAGTATAAATCAAAACAGATACAAAATCAGGTAATTGAACCCCTACCTTAATATGGTAGCTATACCAAGCTCAAGACGCTCGTAGAAACTCCCGTTGGTCATTTGGGTATTCTAACGGCCGTTTCGGAATCCTGATAAGCTCACTTAAAAAAGTGACTTTTCCATCGGAGCCTCAAATAGAGAAGCGGAGGTCACCACTGAATTCAGAGCACTAAAAAACGATAGGTTAGATATATACTTTGTCAAAAATGGGTTCTAATGTGAGACCGGCCTATAACACGCAAAACGATACTATTTATTAGCCACGAAATTTTGATTTTTGTACCAATTCGAAACATAGTCATATTTAATATCAAAATTCACCTCTCGACCACACTGAGTCCAATTTCGAAATCGAAATTCAGTTTCGAGGTCCCAAACCTTGAATGGGCTTTAAAATCCAAAAGTTACAAAAATATCAATTTTTCAAAATAATTAAAAAATGTCCATTTTTTTAATTCGAAAATTAATACACTTCTGAACATCATTTCAATGCCACAAAATCATATTTGTTCATGATTTTTACTCCTCTAGCACATCGTATAAATTTTACGGCCTAAATAATTATTTCACGAAAATAATTACAAAAGTATCATTTTCTGAAAATAATCAGAAAATACAACATTTCTTTGAAAAATGCCACTGAAATGAGATTTTGAACTACCATACTATCATTCTCTCTTCGTTATAAATTTTCTATAACAATTTCAGACCAAAAGTTTTCTAATACATCAACCCATTCAAAACTAATTATAAAAATGTCAATAAATATTTTAATTGGTAAAATGGCCAAAATGTTTGAGAAACTCACCAAATCCGGTGAGAGGTGGCCCTATCCGGCGGCTTGTGGCTAGAGAAGCCTTCCCAAGGGTCTGGGTGGCTCAACTTGGCAACGAGGTGGTCCTTTTTGGCTTGGTGATCGGATTCCCGCGGGGAAGCAAGCTCCCTCGGTTCTCCACTGCGACTGTCCAAAGCCGTGCTTCCGGCGACGGCGGCTGCTAGTGTGCGATATGGTAGCCGGAGTTGGCTGGGTTGAAGGCTGGTGGTGGCACGACGCATGGACTAGTGGTTGGCTAGAGGTCTTACCGAGAGGAGAAGAGGGAGATGAGTGAGAGAGATCGTGAGATGGAGAGCTGGGGAAAAAATTGGGGAGAAGAGAGAGAAAAAAGGGAGAGGAAGAAAGAATTGACTTTTGAAAGTAGATGTGGGCCCCACCTATTATATAAATATAAATATAATATTAAAAATTGAGGTTCGATACTCTTCCCTCCTTAAAAGAATTTCATCTCGAAATTCAAGTATAAACCAGGGACTACAAAAGAATTAATATGAAATAGTTGTTAATAAATAGATAGTGAGTCATATACTTTCCACTTGGTGTTAGAATCCCGATACCATTTTGATGCCACACAAAGCATGAGGTACACAAAGTTATATGAAATCGTAAAGTGACCCATCAATAGATATAGGGACACTGACACAAGGAAATGATAGTAATGTCCTTAAGTCAATATACAAAATAAGAGTGGTAACGATATGTAATACCGAGAGTTAATAATGCAAGACTCTTATAACTAGAGTACGGATTGTTAGGCACCAAATTAGAGTAACAGACCAAATGTCGAATACAAGTGATACTGTCCCCCTGATCATACCAAATCAACATCACATCGGGACAATCCCATTTGTCTGTATCTAGAATCCGGTCCTAAACAATCATTGAGTTTGAAGACTGTAACAAGATCCCAAATAGAAAATCAATACCCTTGTATTATACCACACAAGATAGGCAAGTTCAAAGGTTAGAGACCATAATAAGGATATAACGGCACAAGTCATTTACTGTTCCTCAGGGCGAGTGAGAAGCAACCAAATATACAAACCCTTCTAGTCGAGAACATAACTAGAATCACCAAGAATAGAAATCTCTAACAGAGGAGTACATAGCACACTGTAGTTCAATCATATAAAATGCAAGTCTTCACATAACAAGCATAGCCCAAGTCTTTTACCCAAGGTAATACCATATGGTAATTACTCATCCATATTCATATCCAGAAACTTTATAAGTTTCTCTATCCAATGTAGGATTATAATAATAATCTCAAATCATCAATCACCTCCAAAGTCTTTCTAAGTCTTTGGTATAAGGAGAAATCATATAGAAATGACTCGATATCCAATATGTAAGTAAAACTAGTAACAATACTACAATGTCCTAGAATAAGGTTTCAATAGAATAGGTCATCTCCGCGGCAATGCCTGTCTCTCTTCAAACCCTATTTCATTTTAAATCAAAAATAATTTTCAGAAATATTTTTGAAAATATGTAAAATAAAATAAGGGGCATACAAGAATACTATACTATATCATCAATTATGTTACCATAGTGATGCTTGGGTCCAACTCAATTCAAGTAATGATTTACAAACTGAACTTAATACTAACAACTCAATCAGAGTTTTCAACTCTCACCAGATTATGACACAGTATCCAATAATTCTTTTAAATAAAGTTAAACGTGATTGAAGTTTTTATTAAAATCCCAAAACTTTCCCAAAAGTTTTCCAACATTTTTCTCCAAGAAATTTAAAAGCACATTTTTTTTTTCAACTAGCACTTCATATATGCAAACACATTTCTACAATTCTTTATTTATAAAAAATTTTAGGTAAGGCATGTTTTAATAAGGCTATGTTTGCGTTTTATAAATTTAAAGTCATCATATTCTAACACTTTTATTAAAAACAGTTTTGAAGACAATTTTTATGATAGAGATTTTATAAAACGTTTCGAAAAAATAGTACAGTGTCATAGTTAAACTTTTTGATTTAAGTAGGTAGAATTTTTTTTTTTTTTAGCCTCACTCAACTTGTAATTTAAATAATCCCAAAAAATTAATTTATGTTTTCAAAAGAAATACTATACATTAATTTGCATAACTCAAATTCTATTAAACACCAAATCAGGCATACTAATAAATAGTTTGTAATCACTTGAAAAACTAATTTCATGAATTTAAAAGCTCTAAAGAAAATGATATGCATTATTATGTGCCACCTAAGTCCCTTCAAAATTTAGGTATTCAAAACCAATTTATTTCCATTTGAAGTTCAAATGAAACATCATCCCAAGTCTCCAACACTAGAATTTCTCAACACTTTGGATACTAAATTAAATCAATCACCCAAGTACTCATTTACCCAATTAAAACCACTAGGGTAAGATTCAACCCAACTTGACCTATCCAGTGAAAAATTATTTATTACTTAACAAGAATTTAATAATTAAAAGTTCACCAACATCACATATACATCAATAAAATAAGCCACATAACAAGGTGTATAAAGCCATAATAACGACACGATTTTACGAAATTTCTAAACTAGGGTTCAAAATCTAAAATTCTTTTCATTCACATAAGATTCCAAACTGGATTCCATTACCAAGTTTAAATTAGCAAAATTCATGTAACAAGATATTATACACGTGACATCTCAAACACATACATTTTTTTCCAATAATTTATACTTATACCACAATAATTAATACCAAAATTTTTTTAAGAAATCAAACTTGCTTCTCAAGTTGTCATATAAATTTTTCTATAAATATCCCATGCTTAGTTCTAAGTTAACATGTGAAAGTATATTTCAGCTTCTAAATTAAGTATCAAGAATATCTAACATATTCAAATCTAGAAAGATACTTAGAACTTTTAAGTTCTATAAAAAATTTTCTTAGTCTAAAGAATTTTCCAACTAGTACTATCAAATGTAGACTATGATTAATTTAGTCCCATAACTAAATTTTATGTATTCCAAGGTTCAAACTTTATAACAGTGTACTCTTATAAAGTCCAATTTCAAATATCCATAAGTTTAAGAATTATATATCCTTTGAAAAGGTGAATTACTTTTACCTAACCAATACTTAAGTTTAAAATATTCATGGTTCTCTTGAAAATAAAGATATGTAATTCATCAAGCATAACAGCCTACTTCATTTCAAAACATACTTAACCAATTTGAAAGTTAAAAATCACCAATACCATGTAAGAAAATTCTAAGTTTAATTAAATTATTAATAATCAAATAATTTCTCATCCAAGGATTACAAATCTGATATATTTAGAGAGAAGATGTAAGATCGAATGAAAACCACATCTAGATACACAAATCTATTTTTCATTCAGTAAAAATTTTCTCAGTCCATTAATCGTGAAAAATTTTCTAATTCTAAAGGCTTTACCTTAGAAAGACAAGTAAACAACTTACATGGAAATGTAATCATAATTCATTAATTTAGATAAAACTAAATAACCAAAGAATCTCAAATGAAATTAAATCATTTACTCTACCGATACACAATTAATGTCCAGCCAATCTTGACGAATTTAGTACAATACTATATTTTAGCAACCTCAATATATCGTACTAATTTGTCAATCTACAAATAATATGTCATGCAAGAGTATCATCAATTATACCACCAATTATTTGAACCGAGTAATTAAAAGTATACCAAAATTAAGGGATTAATATCACAATTCCATACATACAAATGAAGTTAACACACGACAATCGGGATTCAAGACACTGAATTGCTATCTAAAAATCTAAGAGGTTCATATAGTTTATCACCATAATGGACATAAGAGTACTAGAATGAATGTCCATTTGAATCAAAAAATTTCGATAGGAGTAGAATTCACTAGTCTTGTGTCAATTCCAACACCTCTTAGACTAGAATTTCGATAGGAGTAGAATTTACTAGAAATCTTACGTACTTGTTTGGTTTTAATTTTTCTAGTAATAATGTATTATGGCATTTAATTCATATATAACATTTATGTATATATATATATATATAGGTTGCCAATCCATTAGGTATTTTTTTTTTACCTATGTATAAATATTTTTTACTACTGTAGATCTTTACTATAATGATGAAGAAGAATTACAAAAAAAAAAATTCACACCATTTGCTCTCTCAAACTCTGCGACTCTATCTTTATAATTTCACTCATCTTAACTCAACCCTCTAACATGCTCTATATACTTTATATACTAGGAAAACTACGGAAATTGAAATACATGTGTAAAATCTTAAAAATCAATTAGAGTGTGTGCATCATCCCAATATTGCGTTAAGGCAACGTGTGCGTAAGTATAATCTGGCTCCATATACATTAATTATATATATATATAGGTTGCCAATCCAGTAGGTTTTTTTTTTTTTTTTTTTTTTTACCTATGTGCAGGTATTTTTTTTTAGCTATTGGATCATCATCTAATGGTGATCCAACGGCTATAATGAAGTGCATAAAAAGATGTGCATCATTAATGTTTTTTCTCTCTCTTACTTTTTAATATAAAAAAAATGTGCAAGAAAAATTTTCATTGGCCAATTTAATACCTATGTATAGGTAAAAAAAAAAAAATACTTACTGGATTGGTGCTATGGGTTTTCCGTTGTTTTGTTTTTTCAGGACATTCTATTTGTTTATTTGCTACTGCTTGATGATTGTTCTTGATCTTTATTTGAAAACATATATAGAAGGGAAAGTATCCTTAAAGTAAATGTAAAAAACCCCAATCAGCTAAGCGATCTAAAATCTTTTGCATCAGAAGGCCAAATAAAGATAAGTAAGGTTTAATTCGAAAAAAATATAATAAAATAAAGAAAATAAAGGGAAAAATTACGAAGGACGTAAAATAATTATTAATTTTGTCCGACTTGGCTACTTGACGAATTTCACCAACAAATTTTTACTTGGAATAGTTCAACGAGAATTTGATGACATATCCCCCAATACAAGAAAATAATGGGAGAAAACAAATGAATATCGGAAAAAGCTACTGTCTTTAATATTGTAATCCTCATATTGTATAGACTTAATTTTTTTTTTGGCTGCCAAAAAAAGTATTGAAATCATGATAAACTTTAATTTCAACTGAAACATCTACATCTTAACGGCGTCATGGGCAGAGTTTACTAATTTGCATAGTATAATCATTTGTCTGGCCGATGATCACTAAAGTCGAACAATATAATATAATTTGGATTAGATAAAAGGCCTATAAATAGAAAGGATTGCAAAGCGTTCTTCGTTGCGTGGCCCTGTGATTTGCGAGCAACAATATTACAACTTGATCATATCTTCATTGTTGATTAATGACTTCCTCAACTGATCATCATTATATATCTTCATGTTGCAAAATTATGCCAATGATAAATCAAAATGGTTAAGTAATTAAGCACACCTTCCATCTATTTTAATCCGTTATTCTTCCCTCCTGTACATGGCATAAAACGTCACGGCGTTTTGACATTTTTCTTAAATGCCAGTTCCAATGTCTTCTACAGCTGAATTAACTATTTATCTGTTTCCGAGAAATCAATAATAATAAAAACAAATTAAAAAAGAAAAACCAAAACAAAAAGGGGATATGTCACGTTCACGTTTTGACGATGCTCACAAAAAATACGGTTCCTCTTTCATTCTCAGATTTACGGCTTTTTTTTTTTAGCTTGAAGTCTCTATATACATTTTTTAAAAATATATATATTTATGTAAAATGAAATAAACATCCATATATATCATATTAAATAGTATAAGCTCATTTCTTATTACACCCCCCAAACATAGTTGATTAAAAAAACAATTTATTTTTTGTTGATAAAACACTGAAGTCATACAAAATAAAGCAAAATTAAAAATTGTTGCATAGTTTGATGGAGTTTTTATAATCATTTGTTATGCCATGGGTTTTTTTATAAGGGATTGGTTTCCATCTTAAAAAATTAACCTATTGATTGAAATAGCCTAATCCTTCATAAACTCATTCTCATCCCCATGTTTTGCCAACATGGAACTTATAATTTGAACTCAGTAATCCACCATCCAAATGAAGTGCCATGACCCCCTCAAATGATAATCTATGCCATTCATTGATACCTTATTGCGACTTGACCACCCCATTCTCACATGGAGTTCACAACCCATACGTTGAAGGCCTCCACCATCTTTTTGCCACGTTAATATGGTGGCTGGTCCACCTCGAGTGTGTTCACAGAATTTTCAAAATCGCCAAATATTGGCCCATACTTTCATCTAACTAAAACAAGGTAACATCGGGGTCCATGCTAGTGAATTCTCAAAAAATTAGAGTATGTCTCTTTGTGGGATTTAAAGTTTGAACTTGATTAATGTGTGTTGACGACAGGATTATCATTCTTAAATATTATATTTCTCATGTAAAAATTGTTATAAAACAATACTTTTCTAAACAAGTGTTACCTTGAAAGTACCCCAAATATTTTCAAGGAAAATTGGCCCAGTAGCACTTTTTAAGTGTTTGGTTTTAAATTTAGTAGCACTTTCTTTTTTTTTTTTTTTTTCTTTTTAGAGGTTACAACTTTCTTTTTTTTTTTTTTTTTTTGAAAGGGAAAGCGTTCTCATTGCTGTAAGTCTACAATTACAAATTTAGAAATACAATATGGACATGAGTCTCCCCATACTATATCCCGATCAGCATCAATTGCAGTTTGTGCTAGTTTATAGGCCACCATATTTCTAACTCTAAAAACATGATGACAAGAGCCATAACCAGCAGAATTAATAAACCACTTAGTATCACTAACAATAGAACCTACAGCAGAACAAGGCTGAACATGATTAATAGTAGTAATAGCAAATAGTGAATCAGATTCGATCTCATGAAGGGGGCATCCAAACTCAATAGCTAAATGAACACCCTCCCGGATGGCCAATAACTCGTTCATAAGGATGTCAAATCTATCAGAAATTTTTAACGCCCAACAGACGAGAATAGCACCTTTATGATCACAAATAGTGCCACCGACACCAATAAAATTAAGGCCACTACATTTTGCTTTAAGCAACCAACCCGAGGCTTATTCCACACACCAACACCAGAAGAGTGGGGAACAGATGGAGCCAACTCAATACGGAGCTTGCAAGCTTGGAATTCTTCCAAATGATATTGGCACCAATCTGAGAGTTCTAAAGCATCTTTGGAAACACCATTAAACAATTTGTTATTCCGTCAAGTCCAAATAGCCCAAAGAACAACACAAATCAACTCAAAAATCTCCTTAGAAAAGGAACGGACTAAAGCCATAAGAATATCTGCAGCCGAGACAGCTCTTAGGGAAGAGAGGAAGTCCCAACATTTCAAAAAGATCTACAAGCTCTCCAAATCATCACAGAAAAAGAAGCAGTGAGTAATTGTCTCAATTTTATCGTTGCAGCAACAACATAGCAGATCCACATGGATATTACGCTTCAATAGATTGTGAGACACAGGAAGGCCATCATAAAAGAGTCTCCACACCAAAATTTTTGCTTTAGGGGGGATGTTACAACTCCAAAGATAGTTCCACCACTTCCGAAGTATAAAATCAGAGGAAGAGCTAGTGTTGATTGTAGAATTGAGAGCAACATGATAACCTGTCTTAACTGAATATTCTCCAGATTTATTATAGTGCCATATTAAAGAGTCAGGGGACGAAAATATACTCAGGGGGAGAGAAAAAATGACATTCCAATCTGCATGGAAAAAATATTGCTGAATAAGATCGTAATTCCATTGTCCCGGACAGCTAAAAAGAGCATTAACCTGAAGATCGTCATTAAAGCTAGGAGTGATGGGTTTAAAAGAGCTTGGATTAGGAAGCCAAGGATCATGAAATACTTTAACAGTCGATCCATCCCCTATTCTCCATCGAAGTCCTTTCACCAACAGATTTTTCCCCCAGAGAAAACTCTTCCACAACCAAGAACTTCCATTTTTGTCAAGGGCATCGAGAAAGTGTGAATTAGAGAAATACTTACCCTTTAAAACACGAGCTGCCAAAGAGTTCGGGTATCGTATAAGCCACTAAGATTTCTTAGCCACAAGCGCTTGATTAAATAAACCAATATCACAAAAACCTAAATCACCCTATGATTTGGGTTTGCAGATCATTTCCCATTTAATCCAAGGTACTTTCTTTTTTCTGCCATTGAACCCCACCAAAAATTCAAAAACAACGAATGAATCTCCTTACAAAGAGCATCTGGGAGTCTAAAAATACTCATCACATATGTAAGGATAGATTGTAAGACTGCTTTCACAAGGATTTCCTGCCCTCCTACCGAAAATAGTTCCCTCCACCAACTCTGGACTCTTTTCCTAATTCTTTCAATAATATGATCAAATGATCGACGCTTATTCCTCCCGACAACAGTTGGAAGACCAAAATAACGATTATGAGACTAGACCGAGGTAAGGCCCAAAATCTGTAAAATTACCTAGATAGTCAAATCTTCAGTATTGGGGCTTAGAGTGATTGCAGATTTTTCAAAGTTGATTTTCTGTCTTGACGCCGCTTCATACCAAGAGAGAATTCTATGCAGGGCTTCGGCATCATGGCTAGTAGCACGAGTGAAGACCAAACTATCATCTGCAAAAAACAAATGACTAATCCTAGGACTTTCTCTCGCACGCCGATAGCCCAAGAGGTCACCTGAAGCTTCAGCTTGATTGATCAAAGAGGAGAAAGCCTCAGCACATAAGAGGAAAAGATACAGGGAGAGAGGACAACCTTGACGTAATCCTTGAGAGGGCAGAATATAGCCTTCGGGCTTCCCATCTAGTATAACCGAGAATGAAGCCGAAGAGACACAGTCCATTATCCGATCCACTATACGAGTAACAAAACCCATACGAAGCATCAGAAGTCGAAGAAAAGGCCACTCAACCCGATCGTAAGCCTTGCTCATGTCTAGCTTAAGAGCCATAAACCCTTTCTTTCCATTGGATTTCCTCCGGAGGGAATGAAGAGACTCAAAGGCTATAATTGCATTATTTGAAATTAATCTTCCTCGAATGAAAGTACTTTGATTCTCTGAGATGATTGTAGGAAGGACATGATTGACTCTGTTAGCAATAGTTCTAGTAATAAACTTGTAAATGACATTGCAAAGACTTATTGGTCTGAAATCTGAAACAAACTCTGGCTCTTTCTTCTTTGGGATAAGGACAATGTAAGTAGAATTGAGACTGCACACTGAGACCTCATCATTAAGGACACTCAAGCAAGCACTACAAAGACTACCACCAACCACACTCTAATATTTTTGGAAGAAAATAGCATGAAACCAGTCTGGTCCTGGGGCTTTGGCACCTTCCATCTGAAAGAGTGCTTCTTTAATCTCCTCAGTTGTAAATGGTGAATCCAGGTGTGTAGATATTGTTGGAGAAATGGCGTTGGAAACTGCGTTGACAACCCGTTGTACTTCATCCAAATCCGGCTGGGAAGACTGGAAGATGGAGTTAAAATAATCCTCAATAATGTTAATGACATCGTCCTTTTTATCTTTCCACTCGCCCTTAGAATTCTTGAGTTTTTTAATGATATTCTTTTTCTTTCGATTGGAAGCTTTTTGATGAAAATAAGCAGTATTTCTATCTCCTGATTTCAACCATTCTGCCTGAGATCTCTGCCTCCAATAAGTTTCCTCCTTGTTGAGCAAGTCCTTCAACTTATTCTCCAAAATCCTATTTTCCCCAATTTTACCCACAACATCTGAAACCTTGTATAATTGAGAAATTCGCTTTCTTGTCCTCTTAATAGATTTTCCCAGAGAGCCAAAAGTCTGAGCACTCCAAGTTTTAAGTCTTGCTGCATAGCTATCAAGTTGTCCCTGAAAATCAACAAGAACATTGTTAGAAAAACTTTCTCCCATCCAGGTCTCTTCCACCACCTCCTGACAACCAATCTCCTTTAGCCAAAAGGGTTCAAACTTAAAACCCGTATGACTCGTCTCCAACAAATCTTCCATCCCCTTTTCCAACCATAAAAACACAGGACAATGGTCTGAGGATAAGAAATCCTCACGCTCAACTAAACAGTTGGTAAAGAGTTGTCGCCAATCATTACTGCAAAAATATCGATCCAGCCTTTCCTGAATAAAATCATCATTAGGTCGTTTATTCATCCATGTATAGGGAAAACCCGAAAACCCCAAATCACACAAACCACAATCCAACAATGATGTGCGGAAATGACTCATAGCTGCAGCACTTCTGTCAATTCCTCCAAATTTCTCAGACAAGCACAGAATCTCATTAAAGTCACCATCACAAAGCCAAGGTAACGAGTTCATGTGCTTTAATCGTCGAAGTAAATCTCAAAAAAAAATGACGGAGGTGAGATTTTGGGTTACTGTAAAAGCCAGTAAACCGCCATCGTTTGCCATCTGACGACTGAACAGAAGAATCAATGTGGCCTTTTGAAAAGGAATTGATAGTAACCTGCCAACTGTCATTCCAAAGTAGGATGAGACCTCCACTCTTGCCTTCTGAGTTAACTACAAAATAATTACTAAAACCAGTCGAAAATTTCACCCGTTCCGCCAAACCACGAGCTAGTCTAGTTTCTGTTAAGAAGACCAGACTCGAGGACGTCTTGCGGACCAAATCCCGCAAGGTTCTTAATGTACAGGGATTCCCCAAATCCTGTACATTCCAACAAATCACACTCATCCCAATCGGCGGTCCTGAACATCAGGACTCGCCGAAATATTCTCATCTGGAATGCCACTTGCCGTTGCAATACACCGACCTCTTTTTGTCAATGTCTCACTGCCACCCAAGTAATCTACCAACTTCCGTTTTGCATTACTAGAAGAGGGTTTAAGAGAGGTTTGGTGGGAAATTTTGGAAGAAGGCGATTTTTTAAGTTTATCATACCGGGGAGAAGTTTGCATGAGAGATTTCATGAATGGACTAGTAGTCACGTGCTTAGGAGGGCTCTTACCCGATTTCTTCTTGCTTTTGGACTTTTTTGGACTAACACGTATTTTTCTTTTCCACGTACATGCCTTCCTTACGTGGTTCCCCTCATTAATGCTTTCAGAACCAACAAGTAACGAACAAATGGGAATATCCTGCTCCATTACCATATTAATCGGATAAACATTGGAATTATCATTTAATATGATATTTGAATTCATATTGCTATCCTTATTTATCTGCATAGGATCCTTAATTAATTCCACATTATCACCATAATTAAAAATCAAATTCTCCACTTTCTTAGGCATAGAATCCGAGCTATTCTCCTCAACAGCAGCTGTCTCCTCGTAAGATTTTCCTTTTCCTTTTTTGGAAATGGACCCACTACGTGAAAAACTCCTACCGACTGTACTACTTAATTCCGGCACTGCTCCGTCGACGTCGATACTCTTTGGCAAAATGCTAGTTTTCTGAATTCCCACATCTGTATCTTCTAGTCTAGATTCGAGGCCATGGAAAGAGCCTTCTTGTAAACCAATTTCCAAATCCAATCCCGGAGATTCGATTAAACTCTTTCCAGAATTCGCTCCTCCAACAGGTTTTTGAAAATCAGTTTCTTGGTTCTCCCTCAATAGTTGAACTGCTTCATAGCCCCCATCGCTATCACCACCCCCACCATTATTTGCACTAGATTTCCCAAAGGAACTGCTAGAATTTGACCAATAAGGACCACCCTTTCGCTCACGACGAGCTTTTCTCCACTGTTTTAGATTGAACGCCTTCAGCCATTCACCATACCATTCCTATCTACCAACGCTTCTTCAAGACATTCTCGAAGCTTATGCCCAATAATACCACAATGAAAACAGAATTCTGGCAAATATTCATATTGAACTGGAATGGAAATCGGTCCCGTAACATTATCAATGAACACACGGAGCCCCCTGCACAAAGGAACAGTAACATTAATAACTATCCGGGCTCGCAACATCGGACCCTCCGCATCAATGTCCAAAACTTTGCCAATTAGTTCCGCCCCAATGCCGAGCACAGTTTTCGCCTCTACAAGCAATAGGAACATTCTGAAATGGAACCCAAAAAGGAACCTTCGTAAAATCCCTAGAGGAGACCATTCTGACCCCTTGCGGACGAAGAAGAGAAATTAGTTGGTTGTTGAAAGTCCAAGGACCTCCAGAAAGAACTCTTTGACGATCTGCTTTGCACCCAAATTGAAACATGAAAAAAATTCGTAACACCCATCGATTCAACTTTCACCTTCCTAGATGTCCTCCATACCTGTTCAGCCATATCACCTAGACCCTCCCGATTATCAATTTTATTGCCAAAAACCCGACCAACAAGACAAAGTTCCATCTTCTCTTTCCCATCTTCAATTATGGACGTATTCATCTTCATCACTAGACCATCTTGATTGTCTAAGTTTAGGCGCTCACAAAGTCTAGCTATCTCCACCGGATCCATTCAAGTCAGACAAGAACAAAAGAAGAGAACAAAAAATATAAAAGAGATAAACTAGATGATGCATCTCATTCCAGTGGGAAAGAGGGGAGATAAGACAAAAAGATAATAATCCAAAGAGAAAAAGAAATTAAAAATAAAGGAAAAGAAAAAACTGAACGTTTCCAAAGAAACGAAGGAAGCCAGAAAAGACTGGCAAGACTTCACACACTCGAGACCCTAGGAGACCCCAGAGAGCGAGAGAGAAAACTTACAACTTTCAACACAGAGCAATTAATTAGGAGATGTATGTAGTAGCACTTTTTTTTTTATTCTTTAGTTTAGCACCAGTTTTTATTACGTTATATATTCTTAAAAACAACACAATTAGTCCTTTAAGGCTACCTAACTGGTCACATAAAATAGCCTAAATAGTCCTACAAAATAAGGCAACAAATCCCATAAGACATCAACTAATCTTAAATAAGCCAATTAGTCCCAGAAGACAACCCAATCAGTCATGGGCATTTTGGAACACAAATATTCAGAAACGCTATGTCTGCAAAGATAGTAATTATGGTGCTATAATGCAAAGTTGACACTGTAAGTGCTATATGCGAAAGAAACTCAATATTTTCGGGGATAAGATCACAAATACCCTTTTAATTAAGGCACTAATCAGATCTACTCGGTTTTTTAATTTTAATCATAAATACCCGTTTTTAATTTGTGGTTTCGAAAATACCCCTACCTCATATTCTCTTATTTGCACACATGGTTTCCAGAGCCCGATATCAGCCGTGTTTTCTCCGGAAAAAGTAAGCTCAGTACCATGAAAAGTAAATCACACACTTGCAAAAAACTCTTCAATTCCACATTAGCTCTATTAAAATCAGAGAACTCGTGATTCCTTCGTCAATATAAATTGGAAAACTCGTTAGAGTACCGTTGAAGATGAAGATAGAACTGTTAGGATTTATGCTCTGAAAACATGTATATTTTGGATTTTTGCTGAATTAATGAAATAACATTTTTCTATTTGAATTTGTGCATAATTTGTATATCTTTAAATATCAGAAAATCCCTAGTTTATTTATGTGACCACAAATTTAGTATATAAGTGTTATATACATGAGGATTAAATTTATGGATAATAACCTAAATATAGTCCGTAATAATTAATTAAAGTTTAGGATCTTTAATTAAATATTATTAGTACGGTCTATTAATATTGAGAATGTAATAGTCTTATCCGAACTATTGATATGTTGACATCACAATGGAGGTACTTTATATAATTCGATTATATAGGACTAGGCCAGACATGATTTAAATCTCACATAAATTCTGTTAACTGTTGAGAGTTCAAATAATATTACTAGATGATCATATGTAAATCAATCTTAATCCTGATTAGTTATAGACTCCTATTTATAACATTATATTCTTTAACATACTTGTTAAAGATTTGTTTCCCAAACAGATTAAAATACTTGTATCTTGGGAGCATGATGAGATGAGTAGCTGGGAATGTAGCTTACAGATATGAAATTCATTCCTTCCATTAGGAAGCTGCAAAGATGATTCTCTTGTGTATTGATCCAGGACTTGAATAATTTGAGTACTCAATTTATAATAGATTTATAAATTAATTATTCATTAAGGAATCAATGGTACACAAGGATAAAGATAGGATTAGAGAGGTAAACGAAAGATGACTTAGCTCTGATTATGAATTGTCTATGGAGGATTGAACTACATGTAATGATTAAATCGATGGACTACTCACTGTTTTCTGAGTAAATTAATTCTGTATCTTCAAGAATGCAGTTCCAGATTTTTAGTGGAGTTATACTGGAATTAATAAATTAGACAAATTAATTAAAGAGTTTAATTAATTGTCACAATTTATTGGAGCTTGAATTACAGGTTCATAGGTCCCTAATTCTACCTCTTACAAACACTGTACTAGATATTACATTATTTCTCTTACTGCACACTTTCCATAAATTGTCTAGATAAATTATTTGATTACAACAATTAATAATAATTATTAATTAATTAATTAATTTTGAATTAATTAATTTAAATTTATAGAGGGATAAGTTTCCTAATTTGTTTAAATTTTGAATTTTAATATCTAGTTATCAGATAATTAGATAAATAAAAATTAGAAAACTGACTAAAAATTTTAATTTAGATATATATATATATTGATTAATTAGATTAATTAATTTAAATATATATATATATATAAACTTTACCTTTACAAAGAAAATGACTTACGGTATTTTAGTTTTCGTAAACATATATATTAATTAATTTATTAAATAGTTTAATAAATATATATATAAGGCGAAACCCTAGCAGACACACTACGTATTATTTTCTATAGAGGCTCCATAACCTAGAGAGAAAAAGAAGAGAGTCTTCCTATTCTTTATAGAACAAACTCTTACAATCTCATATGTTGAGAATATTGCAAGTGCCTAAAGTGTGAGTTTGAGAAATTGTATGCAACGCCCATACGTTCGTCCAGTTGTATTTGAGGCTTATTCTGGAATATTGTAGTTTAGAAGGCAGAAAAACCAGGATCCGCTGATAGGCTGCAAGAGGTATTAGATCTATTCTCTTTATATGTTTCTATTTGCTATGAATTAATACTATGCACTCATATAGTCAATTGTTTTGAGAAATTTTTTGAATGTTCTTGGCCAATCTTCTACTGCAAAAATCCTTTTAAAAACCAACAATTGGTATCAGAGCGGTTATATAAGTATATAGTATTAATTATTTGTATGCATGAGTCAGTATTGTATTATTTTTTATATATATTTGACGATGAATGGATGAGTTATCATATGATGGATCTATAGTTGGTATTTGGGCGTTAATTATATGTTTCCTGAGGTTTTAATTTTTGCAATCTATTTTTATTAGATCAAAAGATGTAAACTCTAATTTTGGGGTATAGGCTTTGTTGTATTTTTCTTTCTTTTTCCTTATAATGTACAAAAAAAATGATGGAGATGTTTCTACTAAGAGGCAACATGACGTCGCAAAGAACTCACAAAAAAAAAGAAAAGGAATCAATTTTTTTTCAAGTCTTATATATATAATAAACAAAAAAAAAGGTTTCGATTTTCATATAAGAAAATTTTTTTTATATAATATAATATCTATATTAATATATGAGATATATATATAACTTAGTACATATTATATATATAGTGCTTACGTTAAAAAAAAAAAAAATAGGCCGAGGCCCAGACCCAGGCCCAAATGATTATTTAGATAATTACATAGGCTAGGGTAACTTTGTAAAGAATTTAGAAAAATATAATCTTTTGCAAATCTACTTTGTAAAAAAATACCAAAAGAAGAAAAGAGGCCCAAGAAGACCAGCGGATAGTTTTCGGGCCTGCGTGCCTTTGACTTTTTGTAATTTTATTATTTTATTGGGTTGTAATTTTCTAAGGGACCCTGCCAAATATCAATTTTTTTTATTGTTATATTATATGTGATATGTATAACATGACCATGCACTATAACATACCATTCATTATACCCACTCATAGTCATTTATAAATGTCATACATACATATCATATTCATGCTAAAATAGTTTAGGTAGAATATAACGAATCTAATTGGATTAAATTACTAGATAGAAATAAAAATTGAATAATGTGATTTAAGTTTAATAGTTAAATTTTGGTAATATCACACTTATTTAATTTAGGCTATCCTTATTTATTAGATTAATTAGTTTAGCCAAATTATTCCTATAATAATAAGTTTAGATTTTTAGAAAATCTAATAATTTATTTAGGACCAATAAGATTGGACCAATAAAACATTAGATGTTTATTAGTAAAAACACATAAGATTTTAAAATAATGAGCGGGAGCAGGGTATATGACAATATATTCTACAGTCTCCATTATTAATTAAGCACTGTGAGATTTAATTGGGGCCTAGAAATGCTTAGATTTTTTCCTATGGAAAGTGTCCATTTAAATTAATAGCAAGGCTTAATTTCCAAGAGATAGGATTTTAGAATGTATTTCAAAATTGACCTACCCTACGGCAATAATTTTGAGTTAAGTTGCTAGAATCTAAAATAATGGGTTACACTTATGAGGATACAATTAATTTGTTAATAGTATCTTGACCATAAAACGGTAGTTGATAAATAAAAGAAAATATGAGTTTTTTTTTTTGTTTTATTTATTAATTGAGAGAGTCTCAATTCAATTAATAATTATGTGACTTATCCTACGATAGCACCTAGTTAGAGAAAATTGAATTACCGTGAAATTAGTAATTAAGTTTATGTGTTTACTTACTTATATCATGTATCCCATTTACTATTCCGAATTATTTGTGATATCTATTTTCAAATATGTTGAATGTCGTTTTATTTATTTAATTTCAGCAAACATGTCAACCTCGAATCCCATTATTGCTTTATTCGCAAACGAAAAATTAACTGGACATAATTTTATCAAGTGGAAAAGTAATATAAATATCGTGTGTTAGTGAAGAGTACAAGTTTGTGCTTGTGGAGGAATGTCCTCCACAAGCCGCTGCTAATTCCACTCGTGCTGCATAGAAAAGCTATGAGAAATAGACTTATACTAATAATAAAGCTTGTTGCTACATATTAGCAGGCATGACTGACGTGCTTAGAGCTAAGCACGAAAAGATGGAGATTGCTTATGAGATAATAAAGTCCTTCCAGGCCATGTTTGGGCAATAATCTGATAAATCTCGCCATGGCACCATTAAAAAGGCTATGAATGCGAAGATAAAGAGAGAAACTTCAGTGAGAGATCATGTTTTGAATATAATCAATTACTTTGGAGAGACTGAAGTTCACAGGGCTATGATTGATGAACGCACCCAAGTGACTATGATTCTGGAATCACTCTCACATGATTTTCTTCAGTTTAAGAGTAACTATGTTATGAACAAGTTGAATTATACGATGACTCAACTGCTCAACAAACTACAAACCTTTGAATCGATATCGAAAAATAAATGTAAAGATGGTTTAGCAACTGTTGCTGAAGCAAATATTGCAGAAGAAAATCTCTCTACCTCTAACAAAAATAAGAAGAGGAAGAGCAAGTGTGCCTCTTGGTCTAAACCTAAAAATAGCAAGAAGGGCAACACAAGTACCAAGAAGAACAGCGCCAAGGACAAAAAGCCTAAGGAAAAATATTTTTACTGCGGAGTTTAAGGGCATTGGAAGAGAAACTATAATAAGTATCTCTCCGAATTGAAAAAGAAGAAAAAAGGTAAATATAATTTACTTGTATTAGAAGCTTGTTTAGTGGAAAAAGATTTGTATTTGTTTGATATATCTCCCTGGATAGTTGATTCAGGAGCCACTAATCATGTTTGATCTTCTTTTCAGACGCTTAGTTTATCAAGAGAGCTTGCCGATGGGGAATTCACAATGAGAATGGGCAATAGAGCCAAAGTTTCAGCAAAAGCAGTGGGAGTCATCCGTCTTCAATTTAGGAATAGATTTTTGTTATTAAATAATATTTATTTTATTCTTGATTTTCGTAGGAATTTAATTTCTATTTCAAGACTATTTGAACAAATGTTTGGTGTTTCTTTTCTTAATAATGAGATTATTGTTTCTAGAAATGGTTTAAATATTTGTTCTACAAAAACTGAGAATGGACTTTACATGTTAAGGCCAGACAAACAATCGTTACTTAATATCGAAATGTTTAAAGTAGAACATCCCAAACCTAAAAGGCAAAAACTTTCTCACGACGACGATACATATCTTTGGTACCATAGGTTAGGGCATATCAATCTAAATAGGATAAACAGACTTGTAAATGATAGTCCTTTAAGAGAGCTAAAAGTTAGCCCTCTACCAATTTGTGAATGTTGTCTAGAAGGGAAAATGACTAAAAGACCTTTCTCAGTAAAGGGTGGAAGGGCCAAAGAACCCCTTGAGCTTATGCATAGCGATGTATATGGTTCATTTGAATGTATAAGTAAGAGGAGATTACGAATGCTTTGTCACATTTATTGACGATTATTCATGATATGAATACATGTACCTAATATAATGAAAATCTGAAACCTTTAAAAAGTTTAAAAAATTTACATCAGAAGTGGAAAAGCAATTAGGTAAGTCATTAAAAACTCTTCGATCAGATCGAGGAGGTGAATACCTTGACAATGATTTCAAGGATCACTTGCTGGAGAATGGTATCCTATCCTAACTCACAGCACCTAGAACATCACAGCAGAATGGTATTGCAGAAAGGAGTAACCGAACATTGTTTAATATGGTTAGATCAATGATAAGCTACTCTTCTCTACCACTCATTCTGGGGTTATGCACTACAAATCATTGTTTACATTTTGAATGTAGTACCTTCTAAGTCTATCCAAAAGACACCCTTAGAGTTGTGAAATGGCACAAATGTAGTTTATGTCACATCTGTATATGGGAGTTCCCAGCACATATACTAAAAGGAAAGACAGGGAAGCTAGAACTACGCACAGAGGTTTGTTTATTTGTAGGTTATCCAAAAGGCACAAGAGGAGGCTTGTTTTATAGTCCTCAAGAGAAAAAAGTATTTGTATTGACGAATGCCACTTTTCTTGAAAATGATTATACGACATATTTCAAACTTCAAAGTAAAGTTGTACTAGATGAATTACTTTCTAATCAGATCAGACCACAACCAACAACAGTTATTGAACGATAAAATTATAAGACCACTATTTTAGATCAGAATACTTTGGCAACTTAACGTAGTGGGAGGGTTATTAGGCCACTTGCTCGCTACAGAGAAGTTAGAGAAGCACATGTTGTTGTTTCTGATAGTAGCCAAGATGACTCATTGACATACAAGCATGCAATCGAAGATTCTGATAAGGAAAAATAGCAAGAGGCTATGAACCAAGAAATAAAATCCATGTATTCTAATTTTGTCTGGGAACTTGTAGATCTACCTGAAGATGTTAGGCCCATTGTATGTAAATAGATCTATAAAAGAAAAAGAGGTGTAGATAGAAAAATTGAAACATTCAAGACTAGGTTAGTGACAAAGTGTTATATCCAAAAAGAGAGAGTTGATTATGAAGAGACTTTCTCGCAAGTAGCAATGCTTAAATCCATACGTATCCTCTTATCCATTGCTATATGTTTAGACTATGAAATATGGCAAATGGACGTCAAGACAGCTTTTTTGAATAGTTATCTTGAAGAAAGCATCTATATGGTGCAACCAGAAGGTTTTGTAGCTAAAGGCCATGAGCATAGAGACTGCAAGCTACTTAGGTCTATTTATGGATTAATTAAACTTCAAGATCATGGAATCAAAGATTTGATGAGACGATCAAGTCTTATAGTTTCGATCAAAATATTGATGAATCTTGTATATACAAATATATCAAAGACAACAAATTGGTCTTCCTAGTTCTTTATGTAGATGATATCTTGCTCATTGGGAATGATGTGGAAACATTATCCAATGTACAGAAGTGGCTAGCCGAGTAATTCCAAATAAAGGAATTAGGAGAAGCAGGTTATGTACTTGGGATCTAGATTATTCGAGATCGCAATAATAGACTTTGGCCACTGTCTCAAGCATCCTATATTGATAAGGTGCTCATTCGTCTTTTAATACAAATCTTGAAAAAAAGACAATTACCTTCTCGACATGGAGTTATCCTTTCCAAAGAGCAATGTCCCAGGACACCTTAAGAGGAAGAGGATATGAAATAGGGTACCTTATATGTCTACGGTTGGCAGTCTTATGTATGCCATGTTGTGTACTAGGCCTGACATATGCTACACAGTAGGGATATTCAGTTGTTTTCAATCAAATCTAGGATTGGATCATTGGATAGCAGTGAAGTATATTCTCAAGTATCTTAGGAGAACAAGAAATTATATGCTAGTTTATTCAAGTAAGGACTTGATTCTTACTGATTATACTGATTCTGATTTTCAATCAGATAAAGATACTCGAAAGTTGACATCTGGGTCGGTGTTCACTCTTGGTGGTAGAGCCATTGTCTGGAGAAGTGTAAAAAAATCCAGTACTATAGATTCTACTATTGAAGCAGAATATATAGTAGCTTGTGAAGCAGCAAAAGAAGCAACTTGGCTCAGAAAGTTCTTTACTGATTTGAAAGATGTTCCAAATATAGATAAGCCATTGACTTTATACTGCAACAATAGTGGAGTGGTAGTGAATACAAAAGAACCAAGAAGTCATAAGAGAGGAAAGCATATAGCAAGGAAGTATCATCAGACTAGATAGATAGTATATCGAGGAGACGTGACAGTTATGAAGATAGCATTCGAAAACAACAATGTTGATCCTTTTACAAAGACGCTTCTAGTGAAGACTTTTGAGAGTCACTTGGAGGGCTTAGGATTGAGAGACATGTCTCACCTGCTTTAGGACAAGTGGGAGATTGTTAGGGTTTATGCCCTGAAAGCATGTATAGTTTGAATTTTTGCTAAATTAACAAAATGACATTTTTCTATTTGAATTTGTGCATAATTTGTATATCTTTAAATATTAGAAATCCCTAATTTATTTATATAACTACAAATTTAGTATATAAGTATTATATACATGAGGATTAAATTTATAGATAATAAACTAAATATAGTCCGTAATAATTAATTAAAGTTTAGGATTTTTAATTAAATATTATTAGTACGGTCCATTAATATTGAGAATGTAATAGTCTTATCTGGACTATTGATGTATTGACATCACAATGGAGGTACTTTATATAATTCGATTATATAGCACTAGACTGGACATGATTTGAATCTCACATAAATTCCGTTGACTGTTGAGAGTTCAAATAATGTCACTAGATAATTGTATGTAAATCAATCTTAATCCTGAATAGTTATAGAATCCTATTTATAACATTAGGTTCTTTAACATACTTGTTAAAGGTTTGTTTCCTAAACAGATTAAAATACTTGTATCTTGGGAGCATGATAAGATGAGTAGCTAGGAATATAGCCTAAAGATATGGAATCCATTCCTTCCATTAAGAAACTAGAAAGATAATTCCCTTGTATACTGATTTAGGACTTGAACAGTTTGAGTACTCAATTTATATTAGATTTATAAATTAATTATTTATTAGAGAATCAGTTGTACACAAGGATAAAGATATAATTGGAAAGGTAAATGGAAGATGACCTAGCTCCGATTATGAATTGTCTATAGAGGATTGAACTACATATAATGATTAAATCGATAGATTGCTCGCTATTTTTTGAGTAAATTAATTTTGTAACTTCAAGATGCGATTCTAGATTTTTAGTGAAGTTATATTGGAATTAATAAATTAGACAAATTAATTAAAGAGTTTAATTAATTGTCATAATTTATTAAAGCTTGAATTACAGGTTCATAGGTCACTAATTCCACCTCTTACAGACACTATACTAGATATTACATTATTTCTGTTATTGTACACTTTGTCTAGATAATTTATTTGAGTATAATAATTAATAATTATTATTAATTAATTAATTAATTTAAATTTATGGAGGGATAAGCTTCTTAATTTGTTTAAATTTTGAATTTAAATATATAGTTATCAGATAATTAGATAAATAGAAATTGAGAAACTGACTAAAGTTTTTTATTTAGATATATATTACTTAATTAGATTACTTAATTTAAACATATATATATAAACTTTACCTTTACAAAGAAAATGACTTACAGCTTTGTAGTTTTCGTAAACATATATATTAATTAATTAATTTATTAAATAGTTTAATAAATATATATATATATATAAGGTGAAACCCTAGCAGACAAACTATGTATTATTTTCTACAAAGCCTCCATAATTTAGAGAGAAAAAGAAGATAGTCTTCCTATTCTCTATAGAACAAACTCTTACAATCTCATGTATTGAGAATATTGCAAGTGCCTAAAGTATGAGTTTGAGAAATTGTACGCAGTGCCCACACGCTCATCCAGTTGTACTTAAGGCTTGGATTGGGAGATCATGGTTTAGAAGACAGAAAAGCTAGGATCCGCTAATAGCCTACAAGAGGTATTAGATCTATTCTCTTTGTATGTTTCTATTTGCTATGAATTAATACTATGCACTCATATAGTCAATTATTTTGAGAAAACTTTTGAATGTTCCTAGGTTAGTCTTCCACTGCGAAAATCATTTTAAAAAACAACAAGAACCACAATCTGAGCAGTAAAACACTGGAAAGCACCTCGTATGTTCGTCATTGTCATTATTGTCCATTTTACTCCACTGTCGTGGAAAAGTTAGATTTTAAACATGAATCGAATATAGGCCTATGAGTGATGTGAGTTTTTCCCTCAAATATAAGAATGAAATATGAACGAAATGTCGATCTTTGGCCAGTGCGGGTTTTGTATGAAAAAAATGAGATCGTAAAACATAAATCAAATGTGGACCTACGGGTAGTATGATTTTTGAGTGCTAATAAGAGATTGTAAAATATGAATAAAATATAGAACTGTGGGTGGTGTGAGATTTTTATGCAAAAATAAGATTGTAATACATGAATCGAATGTGGACCTGTAGTGTGAGTTTTGTGTGCAAATATGAGATTTTGAAACGTGAATGAAATGTGGACCTTTAGAGTGAGTTTTATCTTCTTTGTTTAAGTTGTTTACTGTGGTATACATTTTAACTAGCTTTTTAAGATTTTGGTGTTTTACACAAATAATTATTTCAAATATGGACATCTAGTGTGAATTTTGTGTTCAAATGTGGACCTATAGTATGAATTATTTGTTTAAATATGGACATGTAATGTGGGTTTTGTATTCAAACGTAGACCCATGGTATGTATAAGTTTAAATATGGACCAGTATTGTGAAATATGTGTCATATATACACACGTTGAGTGTGTGAGTTAATTTTGAGTTTAAATGTGGACAAATGTGTGTGTCAATTTAAATGTGGACCCATGGTATGAAACATGATTCAAATGTGGACCCATGGTGTGTGTGACTTTAAATGTGGACTCGTGCTGTGAAATATGTGTCAAATATGGACCCATCTAGTGTGCGAGTTTTGTGTGAGAATGTGAGATTGTGGAACACGGATGCATGAAATATGGACCTATAGTGTGAGATTGTGAGATTAATTATGGAATATGGATGCATGAAATGTGGACCTGTAGTGTGAATTTTGTGTTCAAATATGGACATCTAGTGTGAGTTTTAATGTAGACCCATAGTGTGTGTGAATTTAAATGTGAACCCATAGTGTGAAACATACTTCAAATGTGAACCCGTGGTGTGTGTGTGTGAGTTTATATATGGACATGTGGTATAAAATGTGCATTAAATGTGGACCCGTTTGGGTATATGAATTTAAATATGGACGTGCGGTGTGAAACATGCTTCGAATGTAAACTTATGGTGTGTGGACCCATTGAGTGTGTGAGTTTTGCTTGCAAATGCAAAATTGTGGAACATGGTTTTTGAGAAAATGTCTTTAACTAGCTTTTTTTCTTAAATTGTTTACTGTGGTATACCTTTTAACTAGCTTTTTGAGATTTCAATGTTTAACACAAGAAATTATTTTAAATTGCAATTATGGTTATAAAGCTTGTATTCATTGCCTATGATGGGAGATGGAACGCAAACAACAAGTACATTGATTTCTAACTAAAGATTGTTATGGTGTAGCAAGATATAAAATACATGGATTTAGTTGAGAAAATATACAAAGAGCTTAATTTGGATCCTAGTTTGATATCAATCAAAATTTTATTTATTACAAATGTGGAAACAAGCAAAGTAATGATAGTTCAGATTGATGATAATTTAGCTTTCTATAAGCATCTAATTACCAATGTTGAATAATTCAAAAAAACAGCCCTTTTATAGTTGAAATAGATGAAATAATACATTCAGTTGTGAAGTCAAAAGGAGGAAGTAGTACAACAACTTCAACAAAAAGGACTACTGCTCAATTAGTGAAAAGAACATTGAGATATATGCTCAAAGTACATCATTGTCTTCAAATAAAGAAGTTGGAGAAGGAAGTAGAAGGAGGAAAGAACTTCAATCTCCAATGCATATCCTTCCTAATATGGAACTTGAAGACTTGAAAGTAAACCAAATTTTTCAAAGCAAGAAGATCCTATAAGATTATCTTTCTAAAACTGCACTACAGAGAAATAACCAATAGAAGATCGACAAATCATATACACAGATACTTTGGGTCAGTTGTATAAACAAAAAATATAAGTGGTTTATATATAGAAGGAACATAAGAAATAATGATATGTTCAAAGTTGTCAAGTATCAAAATATTCACACATGCTCCTTAGATTTCAAAAATGGTGAGAACAGATAAGCAACTGCAAAGTCATAAGTGTTATCATAAAATCCAACTTAGTTGATCCAAAAGTAACATACAAACCAATGGAAGTAATGAATGCTATGAGAAGAGATTTTGGATTTAATCTTTATTATAGAAAAATATGGAGGATAAAAGAAGCTGCATTAGATGATATTAGAGGTTGTAAAAAAATGTTATGGATTGTTACCCGCATATTTCTATATGTTGAAATCCAAGAACCCATGCATAATAATAAGAATTGAAAAAGATGGGAAAAACTAGTATGATTTCTAAAATAGTCCTATAGGCTCACATTTGCTTATTTGTATGAAATAAATCATATTTACTTGTTTGAATTGCCACTGCTAATATGAATGACATGTGTACTTGATAGTCTATATTTTAAACCAACTTCAATCCCCAATGCATATCCTTCCTAAAATAGAACTTGAAGACTTAGAAGTAAACAAAATTTTTCAAAGTAAGAAGAACCTACAAGATTATCTTTTTAAAACTACTCTAAAGAAAAATTACTAATAGAAGACTGACAAATCATGCACCCAGATACTTTGGGTCAGTTGTATAACCAAAAACTATAAGTGGTTTCTGTATGGAAGGAACATAGGAAACAGTGATATGTTCAAAGTTGTCAAGTATCAAAACATTTACACATGCTTCTTAGATTTCAAAAATGGTGATAATAGATAAACAACTGCAGAGTCATAAGTGCCATCATAAAGTCCAACTTAGTTGAGCCAAAAGTAACATACAGACCAATGGAAGTTATGAATGCAATGAGAAGAGAATCTGGACTTAATCTTAGTTATGGAAAAGCATGGAGGGTAAAAGAAGCTGCATTAGATGATATTAGAGGTTGTGTAAAAAAATGTTATGGATTATTACCCGCATATTTCTATATGTTGAAATTCAAGAACCCATGCATAATAATAAAAACTGAAAAAGATGGGGAAAATAAGTATGATTTCTGAACATAGTCCTATAGGTTTACATTTGCTTATTTGTATGAAATAAATTATATTTACTTGTTTGAATTGCCACTGCTAATATGAATGACATGTGTACTTGGTAGCCTACATTTTAACCAACTTCAATCTCCAACGCATATCCTTCTTAATATGGAACTTGAAGACTTGGAAATAAACCAAATTTTTCAAAACAAGAAGATCCTACAAGATTATCTTTCTAAAGCCGCTCTAAAGAAAAATTACCAATAGATACCAATAGAAGACCGACAAATCATGCACACAGATACTTTGGGTCAGTTGGATAAACAAAAAGTGCAAGTGGTTTTTATATGGAAGGAACATAAGAAATGGTGATATGTTAAAAGTTATCAAGTATCAAAATATTCACACTTGCTCCTTAGATTTTAAAAATGGTGAGAACAGATAAGCAACTGCAAAGTCATAAGTGCCATCATAAAGTCTAATTTAGTTGATCAAAAAGTAACATACAGACCAATAGAAGTAATGAATGCTATGAGAAGAGATTTTGGACTTAATCTTAATTATGGAAAAGCATGGAGGGTAAAAGAAGCTGTATTAGATGACATTAGAGGTTGTGCAAAAAAAATATTATGGATTATTACCCTATATTTCCATATGCTGAAATTCAAGAACCCATGCATAATAATAAGAATTGAAAAGATAGGAAAAATAAGTATGATTTCTAAACATCATCCTATAGGTTTACATTTGCTTATTTGTATGAAATAAATCATGTTTACTTGTTTGAATTACCACTGCTAATATGAATGACATGTGTACTTGATAGCCTACATTTTAAACTAACTTGCATCTGTGAAAAATATTAATTAAATTGTAAACCAGTCATATAAATGTTCTATATTTGAGATAATTTTACACTTACTATAAAATTTGAGACGGTGTTTAATCAATAAAAATTTTTAGTATGAAAAATGTATGCCATCAAAACTATTCACTATGAAAAAAGTATCTTGTGGTTTACTTTTATTACACATTATAGAAACTAAAAAACCTTATATTTTTTACCCATTTAAATATCTATTAGTTGCATTTGGAGCATCATTGGATGGTTGGAAGTATTGTGGACTTGTTATAGTTGTAGATGCGATTTTTTTGAGAATAATGTGCAATTAGAGTTTTTCCATTATCTCTTTGTTCGCCCATTTTGTAATTGGAGTAGTGGTGGCATTTGCCTCAAATCGTCTCTCTGAAAACCAAATTTGGAGCATATTTCTTAAAGATTCAATAAATAGAGTCACCAGTAATTCTCTACCTACATTAATTGCTACATTTATTGACTTAATAGTATTACTTGTTAGAATGTTGAACCTTCGTCTCGGAAAAATAGGACATGTCCACTTTTCAGGTGCTGCTTTCAGAAGATAAGCTGTAATCTTGGGATTCATATTGTGCAATTGAGATAGGGCACTATTATAGTCAAAACATGAACATGATTTTGCAGCAGTGTTGAATGCGACAATCATATCAGCAACCTTGAATTTAGTCCTCAAATTCTGCTTCAAATGTTGCCTGCATTTTCAATGGCATGTCTTTGGATAGACTACTTCTATTGCATATTGTATATTCTTATGTCTATCTAAAATTATGCATAACTCTTCACGATCTCTAATGGCTTCTGTTAGTCTTCTAAAAAACCATTCCCATGTATCATTACTTTCTAAATCTCCAACTCTAAATCCAAGTGGAAATATTTGGTTGTTTCCATCCTTAACACAAGCTGCATATAGTCAAATGATGGTATATGAATATTCTTGACACATAAATTCTAATGTACACCATTAATCAGATTTTATGAATGAATTAACTATTGCTAAATGTCAAATTGATATACTGATAGAAGCAATTGATATATGCAAATTTCAAGTTAAGACTACTGAAAGAGAATTTGTTGTTGACTTAGATGAGAAAACATACGCATGTAAGGAGTTTCAGCTTGAAGGTATATCATGCACACATGCCATTGCAGCGATAGACAAGAGATATCTATCAAAATGCACATTCTGCACAAAATGGTATAGTACTTCTTTGCTTAGAGAAACATATGCAAGTTTATTTAATCCTGTAGGTGATGTTGATGAATTGAGTATATTAAATGATATCAAAGAAGAGAAAATAGCAGCTCCAGAATTCAAAGTTAGACTAGGAAGAACAAAGAAAAAAAGATTCCCATCTGAAGGTGAATTATACAAGCGTGGTCGTATAATATATTATAGAACATATGGAATGCCAAGGCATAAGAAAAAAAGTTGTAACAATCCACCAGTATAAGTGGAAAAAGATCAAGGAGAAATTAACTTCATGATAATGAATTCTCTCACAATTTTTGAGTAGTTTATTTTTTTTCTTTTAAATTTCAAAATGACTTCTATTTCCTTATCTAACTTCCTTATTTGTAATGGATATTTGTACTTGATACATTTCAATTAGCATTTGGTATTGAAATTTGAAAATATACTTTATAGTAAATGTAAACCATTGAGACTATTCAATATAGAAAATGTTTACCGCAAAAATACATGGTCCACATTTTAACCCAAATATTGTAACCCTAAAAAAAAAAAAAATTAGTTTGTTATTAAGTAGAAAAATTTGGTATAGAAAATGTATATCGTCGAAAATATTCCTTATAGTAAATGTAGACCATTGAGACTATTCAATATGGAAGATATTTATCACAAAAATACATGGCCTAAACTTTAAACCCAAAAAGGTATCTCTAAATAATATTAGTGAAATTATAAATCACTCACATTCATAATCCATATTTTAAACCAAAAATTGTATCTCCAAAAATAAATAAATTTCAGTTGGTCTTTGGGTAGAAAATTTTGGTATAGGAAATTTGTACCGTCAAAAATATTCCTTATAGTAAATGTAGACCATCGAGGCTATTCAATATGGAAGATGTTTACCACAAAAATACATAGTCTATATTGTAAACCCAAAATATATCTCTACAAAATGTTAGTGAAATTAGAAAATAGTCACATTCATGCTCCTTATTTAAACCAAAAATATCTAACAAATAAATATAACTTTAGTTGGCCTTTGAGTAGAAACATTTGATATGGAAAATGTGTACTATCGAAAATATTCTTTATAGTAAATATGGACCATTGAGACTATTCTATTTGAAAAATTTTAACCACAAAAATACGTGGTCTTCATTTTAAACCCAAAAATTGTATCTCTAAAAAATATTTGTGGAATTGTAAAACAATCACATTCATGGTCTACATCTGATCTAACTAAGTAGTATTTTTGTAACCAAATTACATCCTTCAAAATAATTATATTAGTTACACACATATTCTACATCTGTAAAACCCGAGAAAAACCCTCAACTTGTAAAATTAGTTTAATAATTAATTATCATGATCTTTTAATGTTAGTGTATTCTCTTGAAGAATGAATTTATCATGATTCATTTTCTTGTCTAAAATTTTATGATGTATATTTAATTCTTTGATCATAGAAATTGAGTAGTTATACACTAATGAATTTTGTGAATATGTTGCAGTGAGATACACACAAGAAAGCTAAGTTGAACTATGTGCCTAATTTCAAGTATAAATTATTTTACAACATATATGGCTATTGTTGTTAATAAGAAGTAGGCTTAGTTAATAATGTTTACTATTGGGTCCTAAATTATTTGAGTTCAATAATCATTTATCTTGGCCCAATAGGTAATAAGAAAGTCCAAATTTTAAATTATTAATATTTTTATTTGTCATTATCATTGGGTTTTAATCCTTTAGCCCAATATCGTTTATCTTGGCCTAATAGGTAATAGGAGAGCTCAAGTTGAAATAAGTATTTCAAGCCCAAGTAATAAGTTATATAGTCACAGTATTATATATATATATATATATATATATAAATGGTAAAAGAAAAATTAATGGTGTACCCATTAACATATTTTAATAATATGCATATACATTCATCAATTCACTTATAAAAATAGAAAATGATGTAAAAGACCATTAACATATTTTATCTATATATTATCACTATTAAAATAAAAGAAATTCATTAACTACATTAGAAAATAAAACAAAAATTAGGTAAGTTATGTAATCATGTATTAATTATTTGAATGGTATATCCATTATGTAGATTTTATGGATATTAAATGTAAATATGATAAGATAATGCATTATTTTTTTTAAGTGAATGACGCATAGTTAGGTTAATAAAATTAATTTAATTACATGATGAAAAGATAACAAATTAAAAAAAATATATAATGTTTTCTTTAATGGTTTGTCTAAATTTCTTAATATGTCGTTTAGAATAATTGATTAACTACCTTGAGAAGATTATATAAATAAAAAAAAAATTTATGAATTTTCATAGTCCAAGTTTTAGAACTTTTAAAAAATAAAATAAGTTGAGAATATACGTAGATATCGGTCTTAAAAAAATCGGGTCGTTACAATATCTTTGAAAATATTTTGCTCGTAATTGTACGTATACCAATCATATACATAGTCCACGTTTAAAGTAAGTAATTGTAAACCAGTCACATAAAAGTTCCAATGAAATGGATTTCTATACATCATCCCTCTAGAAAAGTTTAATTAACCAAATGAAGAAAAATATAAAGATCAGCTACATGAACAATCATCAGCTGGTGTTGCATAGCCAACGTTGATCTTCAAATGTCCCCGGCCGATGCCATAATTCAATAGCTATTTTCCTTCGAATTAAAGGCATTTTTTTGGACCAAGATCAAAAACCGACTTCCTCATCATCAAAAATTCAACAAAAGTTATCATATATAAATCACGATCAATCCTACAAAATCAAGAACATATAGAATAACTTTAACATATTTTTGAAAAAATTGTACACCATGTCATTCTTGTTACAAAAAGAAATTATAGTTTCTTATTATGGATTATAGTTTACTTACACATTTACTTGATGCGGAGCTAGTTGCCAAAGAAGTTCAAACTCATCCAAACCAGCAAGATAGTTGGGTCTCTTTTCATGAAATTTCAAATTGTGTAACAATGGTAGAAGTATTAGGCAATACTTATCATCATGGCTTCTTACTAGCAATGATTCTTGTTTATAGTATGAATCATATACAGTATCCTCCTTCTATCTAATTCCAAAACTCCTAAGCACAATAATTTAATTACCTTATTAAGACCTGGAACATTAAAGGGCATATACACTATATCTACATCTAACTAGGATTTTGAACACCGAATTCTTCTATCCAAAATCCTCTCAGACAATCTATCATTATCTTTACAAACCACATCTTTAGGATCCACCTTCAAATTGTCATATTTTGATCTAAGAAACTGATCAAAGATAAAATTAGTGATTGTACACCTACCAAATTTTAATAGGCAAGGATGACACACTAACTTCTTCAGTATATAATGAAAGCAAGAATCAACATGCTACAAGTAAAAAACAAAATTAGAAAATATAAGTAAGAGTATAACTTACAAAATATGTAAAAATATTAAATAACACAGTTTGCCAAATCATTAAGAGTTCAGTTTGATTCATGCAAGTGATAGAAAAAATCTTTTTTTTTTCAAAGATGTTTTACCAAACTTGAAAACAGTTGTCAATGTCTGAAATCTTGTGCTATATGGAGCTATATCATTCCTATGAAACAATATAACAAAACTATGACACCAATTTCACATTCCTAATTTGTTTCTTTTTAATCCAATTAATTTACCCAAGTGCCAATTAGAATATCCTAATGTACATTACTAATCTCTTCCAAGACTTAGAAATAATATCTTCACATAATAACTATATTTTTATGCAAATTAAATTGAGCAAAAGATTCATTAGGTTCTATGATTTATATTAAAATTGCATAAACCGATGAATATATTCCTATTCCATACAATTTATGCTATTCTGTTCATGGACATATTCGAAACCTCCTCTTCCAGTTCAATCTAGAAATTCCTAATCAATTAATTGAGTGATCAATTCAATTAAAAGCATTAAGCACTAACAGAATAAACACTTGATAATGCAAAGTAATTGTAATTAAAAATAAACTAAAAAAAAACTAAGAATCATGGTATAGATTCATTGACATCCTAGAAATAAAAATCTAGTTCAAAACTGAAATAACAAAACTAAAAATAAAAATTTACAACATAATTAAAACTGTAAATAAAAATTAAACAAACGAGATTTGAACAAAATGAAGAATAATTGAGAGCAATTATGAACTTTCTCTTCCGATTCGGCCTCTAATTGCTCTCTCTATTAATTTCTCTGAAGCTGCTGCACTCCCACTGTCGCTGGTCTCTTTGTGCTGCCCTCTGTCTAGAGTCTTCCCCCTATAGTGTTGCCTTGTTGAGATATATATATACATAGACGCCGGAAACCCACCGACTAAATATGTTTATAAGCTCACATTTCCCATTCCTTTATATCATCTAACTTTCCTTTTTTCGATTCAAATGTTTAATTCAGCAGCAACTCTTTCCCCAAGGAACTTTCGTGCAACGTCAAGTTATATGGACTTGGGCTTAGAGTAATTAAATTCAAGTTATCGAACCTTTATTCCAACTTTTCATATTATTTTCTTCACGTGACCATAGTCTTGATGTATAGTCATTAAAGTTCATGGGCTCTATGTAATGCCCCCTAACCAAGCTGGTCGGACTTTGCTTTAAAGACGTAACCAGTTAGGCCAAGGCGCGTTAAGCCTTCGTAAATTTCTTTGAAAACTGAGCATTTGAAAGCAGAAGAGCTAAAAAGGGCATAAGACTACTTTTTACAATTAAAAATTTTAGAAATAAAATATAAATGTATCATGGGATGAATGGAACTGCAGCTCAGCCAACTTTCAAGAATCTACTGACGCAACTAAAACCTGCATTACAAGAACTATAATGAGCTAACGCTCAGTAAGTAAAGACGATGTATGCATGTGACGATATGCTATAAAAATATTTGTTACCCATTGTACAACTTTCTTGGAAAACATTCTTTCTTTAAACATCATTTTGGGTCCCATTTTAAGCATAACTTCTAACTTAGTGACATAGCAGACCTCTTAATAAATATCATTGTGACTTACCCTGTCTTGGCCCTTTCGCCTCAAGGGATTTTCCCACTTCTTTTCTACACAATCACTAAGCCAGGAGCCATACTTCGTAAACAACATAACACAAAAACTTAGGTACAATAGTAACCTTTTCTTAAAAACATGAACTTTTTAAAATCACTTTAATTTTCCCTTTTATAAATATGCCTTATGCATATGCTATGAATACCATTCCATAAACAATATAGTAGTATATATAAGGACATATAAATAAGCACGTACTTCACATAACATTTAGAAAATACTTTTATTTACTATGTTCTTGTAACGCAGTAAAAACGTTTGTCTTTACTTATCTCTAGTCGATATTCCTCTTAATCTTTGTCTCTATCTCCAAACCTCTCCCTATCTTTCTTTCATTTTTCTCTCTCTAAACTTTACTAAAAATATGGGTGGAGCAGCGTATGTCTAAAACTAATTCTCAAGCCCTATTTATAAATTTCAGGAAGCTTCTCAAGCTAGCAGCTTACTCATCACCTAAAACTTCCTCTATCGTGACACCTAGCGCCACATGCTCTATCCACATCGAGCCACTTAACTCGTCCCAAATGTTGACACATAGTTGCCACTAACCTTATCTGGATGCTTGACACCTAGCTTGCCCAAATATTGACACCTAGTTGCCACTAACCTCATCTACATGCTTGACACCTAGCTTCTCCCATTCCACTACATGCTTCCAACAGACACCTCATGCTTTCAAACTTTACACCTCGTGCCTTGAATTGACACCTCGTGCTTTTGATTCAACACCTTGTGCTTATAGTGACACCTCGTGCTTATAGTGATACCTCGTGCTTTGATTTGACACCTCGTGCTTACAGTGGCACCTCGTGCTTATGAACACATCATGTTTAGAACACCTCGTACTTCACTTTTTGACTTATCATCTAAATATCACGATTTATATAACTGTCTTGCACGAAAATCGAGAAATACTAACTTCTCCCTAGAAACTAATCACAACATCAGAAATAATCTTGTCTCTTCCATCAGTAGCTTATCTATTCTAGATTGTTGGAAACTTAACTGTCAGTTTTTGGCGAAAATATTTTCTTTCATCATATTGTCTATCATCAAAAGTTTACACTGCTAAGTACCTCAATCAGTAGCTTAACTCATCTCTATTGTCTAAAACCTAACAGCAAAAGACTGTCTCGTAAAATGTGAAATCCTTTTGCTAGGATCTTTACGAACTTATAAAATCATTAAGTTCCTTATTGACCAGCTTAACTCCTCTACTTAATTTAGAACTAGACAAAGCTCTATTACATATAACATGTAAGCATGCACGTGAATCGGGGTGTGACACTCTATCAAGTAATTGGCCTTTTAGGTATGAGAAATTTACGCATAGTACCTGGTTTTAAGACTTATTTTCATAAGTGCCCGTTTTTATGATCCAAATTTCATATGCAAAATATGAGTGGTTCACATTTACAATGTAAATGTCTATCACGGTTTACATTTTTCATTATAAATTTGACCTATGGTATACATTTTAAAATGTATGCTAATTTTTAGTGTAATTTTTATTCATAAAATATATACCACAGTATATATTTTTATGCATGAAATGTATACTGTGATCTACATTTCATATGAGTAGTGGTCTAAATTTCTCCAAAAATGGGTATTTATGAAATAAAAATAGAAAACGGATATTTAGGAAAATATGGTTTTGAAAAAGGGTATTTATGAACTTTTCCCTTTTAAGCATCAGTACCTCATGAATGGGCAATTCCACCATTGGGCCTTTAATTAGTTACGTAAATTGGTTCTTATCCTTGCATCTATGATCTTTCTCCCTTTTGATTAGAAAAATATCACTTTTGAGTATTCCTTTTGTATAAACATCTGTAATCTACTCAAATTGACAAAATACCAAGAATTAAGATAAAGACCCTCAAAAGAAATAATTATTCAACATAAAATTAAGCTGAAAAAGTATGTAAATAATGTATAAATATAAGCATATCAAATACATAATATATAAATATAAGCATATCAAATATCCCCAAACTTAATATTTTGCTAGTCCTTGAGCAAAAGAAAGAAAGAAAAAATAAAACCTAAATAAAAATTCTAAACACCTAACCATAACCTAGTTCGACTCTCAAAACTTACCTAAAAGATTTAACATAATATAAAGCTCAAAGAACAACTCTGAATACCATAAAATGTCTAGAATTTCAATTCAAATGTCAACTTGATTCCACTACAGATTTCTTGAGTGTGTATGTGAATAAATAATTACATCTAATCATATGCCACCTAGATCAGTTTATGTAAATAAGTATGTTATAATAAATCTCTAGATAGAAATATATAAACTCTATAGGCTTTTCTTCTATACCACTTTCCACTAATTTAGACTAACACTACACCAAAGATTATTAGGATTTTATTAAGCTTGTAATATACGGCTAAGGTAATAGGTAGGATAGAAGTTTTTTTGTAGCTTAAATCATCCTAAGTACATAAATTATTCTTGGATCTTTATACAACTTAACTCGATACTTTGTTGATATAAAACCCAAACTGATTTTCCACTTTCGTCTTTTCACTTCTTCCTTTTTTTTTTTTTTTTTTACCCTCAACTATTTTTTTTCCTCTTCTTTTTTTTTCATACGCTTTCACAAAATTTTTCTCAACACCACCCTTCCTTCCATATCACATAACTCAAAATATAATCAACAAAGATCACATGTGCTATCAAGTGTAAGGAAAATATTAGAAACTGTTTAAAGCTAGGCTAAAAATATAGGTGTCAAAGAAAAGGTTAATATAGACTCAAAGAGGTATACTAAGAATATAAGTGTCAAGGATAGGCTTGATAGGCTCAAACAATCCAAAGATGGCCTAAATCATGTCTCTAATGCAATGTAGTGTAGGATTTTGCCTCAAGTAATAATAAAACAAATTCTAGAGTTTATTGATGAGATTTCAATGATGTACTTAATCCACATAAACTTTCGCTAAGTAAGCAAAACAATCAAATATAACTATTTATGCGCTCAAAATATCCAAAGAATCATAAGCAAAACCAAACTAGCATAGAATCAATCACACAGACAAAAACAGCATTCATTACTCTCCTAAGAACCTTGTTCAATTAAATCAAGTTCTTATCATCGGCATTCGACAATCAAACTAGGTCATAAAAACAAAACAAAACTTTTTTTATAATTTTTTATTTTTATTTTTTTGAAAATTTTAACTCTCTACCCCCAAACGTAAAATTAACATTGTCCCCAATGTTAAAAAGTAAAAAATAAGGTAAAAGAAAACTCCCTCAATTTTTCACGTGAAGATAAAAGGCTTCTGATTGAGTCGTTAAAATCCATAATATTGACCCCAAACTTGTATAAGAACTTGAGTCACACAAAAACAAAACAAAACATAATAAAAGAAAAGAAATCTAATAAAGTCAAAATTGAACGAAAAGAAATAAATTATGTGTTGCCTTCCAAGAAATGCTTATTTTATAGTCATCAGCCGGACTCTTCCTTCTTGTTAGGGAGGTTCGTAAATGGATGAAAATAGTCTAGAAGGACCTATTCCAAGTTTTTCAAATTTTGGCTTCTTCCCATGATAGTATTATGGAGCTTCTGAATAATGGGCATACCCTTTGACTTCTACTTTTTCCTTATTGGTTGACTTGGCAGAGGGATTTTTGGTTGTCTGAGATTCTTTTGGATGTTCTATTTTCAGTGTTTCAGCTGTACTTTGTCCAAAATGTCAACTTGAAAGCAAGAAGCTAATGTATATCACTAATCTCTTCCAAGACTTAGCAATAATATTTTTACTTAATAGTTTACTATATTTCTATACAAATTAAATTAAGCAAAAGATTCAATAAGTTCTATGATTTCTATTAAAATTGCATAAACCTATGAGTATATTCATGTCCCATACAATTTATGTTATTCTATTCATAGACATATTCTAAACCTCATCTTCCAATTTAGTCTAGAAACTCCTAATCAATTAATTGAATCAATTCAATTAAAAGCATTAAGCATTAATATAATAAACACTTGGTAATATAAAGTAACCGGAATAAAAAATAAACTAAAAAAAGTTAAGAATCATAGTACAGATCTATTGACATCCTAAAAATAAAAATCTAGTTCATAACTAAAATAATAAAACTAAAAAAAAAATTTGCAACATAATTAAAACTAAAAATAAAAACTAAAGAAACGATATTTGAACAAAGTGAGGAATGATTGAGAATAATTGTAGACCTCATTGTCATACCTTGATTCACGTGGATGCTTACATGTTATTGTACAGAGGCTTATCTAGTTCTAAGTTAAGTAGAGGAGTTAAGCTAGTCAATGAGGAGCTTAATAATTTTATAAATTCATAATGATTCTAGTAAAAAGGATTTCACGTTTTACGAGACAGTCTTTTGCTGTTAAGTTTTATACAATAGAAATGAGTTAAGCTACTGATTGAGGTACTTAGCA